>VYZT01038973.1:43055-54885 GCA_013400735.1 Pomatostomus ruficeps | reverse complement strand
GGGGAGGGCGAGCAAGTGACTGTTGTGGAAAGAAAGAGAAATACACCTCAATAACGTGCCTGGAAACTGTCCAGAGAGCACCCAGACAAAACCTCCCAGCAGCAGGGAAGTAAATGCAGTGCCTTAGAGATGCCTCTCCCTAATTCTCATGGAATAAATTGATGCCTGCGAGGCAGCTGCAGTGAAGAACCCTACAAGGCTATTTGGGAATTACCACCCTTGATTTTTTGTAGCTACAAAACTCAATACAAAACATTTTAATTATTGTTTATTCCTTGCAGGGAGAAATAGCAGCTTGCTGGCTGAAGGCATGCTTGTTTACTTAATATGTGCCATTTGCAAAACCTCTCGTTAAGCATCCTGAACACATTAGCAACAGGTCACATCTTACAGATGATGCATTATTTCTCACTTTTCTCCTCTCTCTTTAGGATTATGTTTTTTAGCTTCCTGGCGAATTTTCTGCTGGAGTAAACCTGAAAGAAGTTAGAAATTCAAAGAAATCAGCCCAATTCCAACCTTTTCTGTTCAGTGTTACTTCAGATGTATGAAATCAAATGAAGGATGGTTGCTGGCGGGAGCTCCTGAGAAGTCTGGAATGAACTTAGGCATTTGAAATGTTTGGGGATATTCTGAAAACCTCCTGCCACTGGGCCAGTCCTTTTCCTGCGATGAGTAAGCAGACTCTTCTGACTGCATTTATTTAGTGTGTGCGGAGCTAGGTCAACAAACGGCCTGCTTGAAAATCTCAGGCAAGGAGTTTCCAGCAGACACTGGCAACTGCCCTCCTCATCTGGGGTCCAATTTCCAACAGGAGCAAAGCCAAGCTCAACAATGAAGTTAAAAGCCAAACCATGAATAAACTGACTTCCTTACATTGTAAATACATCGGAAAAGGGCAGCAGTTCAAAAGGAAAAATGAGCAAAACTCTGATTATTTTCCTGGAAACTGTATCCCAGGGGGTGATTGTCCATTGAGATGCCCCCATGAGAGTTTTGCTGTGCCAAGAAGCAAGAGAGTTTGGGTAGGACACGGCCAAGAGGCCTCCAAACTTGCACAACAGGAATTTGGGTACAGCATAGCAATTGGCTGAGGAAAGGGAAAAGAGTTCTCAAAAACCTTATTCCTGAGCTAGGCCATATTCTTAGGCCATCTTGAAGCTTAATTTTGATTCTTCAGCTGCGTTGGGTGGGGGTGGTTTTTCAGTGATGTGTATGTGGCAATACACACTGGAGGTGGTTCATGTCATCATGAGAAAGTAGCTACAGGCAAAAATAAAAAAAAAATTACAGTCTTGTAGTTTGGGTGTGCTGAGGGCTCTGTTAAAGTTCTCCCTCTTTGGAGCTTTAAAAGCACTGTAAAATGACGAGAGGTTTTGATCTGGCAAGTGCAAACTCAGGGCAAATCCACCTTAATCTTGGAAGTAACAAAAGGGCAGTGAATAAAATTTTTGAGCCTTTAAAACCTAAGTCAAGAACAAACCTCTATGGCCTTCAGAGTGGAAAGCAGATGAAATTGTTCATCAGGGAATACTGGGAGCAATGGAGATGAGCTTATTTGTGGGTTATTTAAATTACTGTTAGCTGTTTTCCAGTCCAACATACACTCAGGATCTCTAGGATTTGGAAGGTGGGTGTCTGTGCTGAGGTTTCAGATCTCTCCCCTCCACTCTCCAAAAAAATGTTAGAAGAATCTACCTACATTATGCTCTCTGTGGAGGCTGCAGTAAATGGCCACTCTTCCTTCCATTAGTTTTATTACTGAGAACCTCCCTGTTCTGCCTCTTTGCTCCTGCTTTAACTGAAGCTTTGCTAGCAGATAGCCATCAGAAAAGACATCTGCAATTCAACTAGATCTGTGCTTAAACTCATGATCTCTGTGAAATCGGCCGCTGCCAGAACAGAGTGCCCTCCATGGGCTTGCTGGGGCTGCAGCCTGCAGTGCTCTGCACTTCGTCCTCCCTCCTGCCCTGCTGGCCCTGCTTGCAGGTGCTTGAAATGAGGACCCACTCCTCACAGGAGGCTTGTAGGAGCTCATTGCCTCTTCCTTGCAAAGCCAGAGAGAAGCTGGAAACTTGGCACCACTGAGGTGCCATGAAACCTGCTTTATTATGTACTGAAAGTGGTTGCTGCAGAGTAGAATCTTTCTGCCATGGAAGGTAGCATGTTAAGGAGTTCCAAAGGTGCTTCAGGGGTAACTTATTGCATCTTTTGCATAGACATGAAAGCGTGATGAATTTATAGTAATGTCCATACCAAAAGAAGTTGAACTTTTTCACTGACTTAAGTCAGTCTCTGGTGCTTTAAGAGGCACATTCCCTGATGCCAGCTGCTCCAGGGCCACCATTCTGGTTTGCAGTGACCCTATGCGGTGACTGAGGTGAGGACGAAACACCTGGGTAACCCAGCCCACTGAACCCCTACAAGGAACAGCTCTTTGGAAATATTTCCATGACCCTAGAGGTAAATGTGGTCTCTAAGTGATGTCAGGCTGGTCCCTGACATGAATCACAACCTTGTTTATAAATGCTCCAGAAGGATGATACAAAGTGCTTCAGTGGTCTTGCTTAAAGTATTTGTAAGAACTGATTATAAAGGCTGTCAAAATCACAAGTGAAAGAAGTCAGAAGGGAGGTTTGTGTGGGCTTTGTAGAAAAGATGCAGTGTATGAAAACCCCAGATCTGAGGAGAAATGAAAAGTGAGGGTGAGCATGGGGAATGGGTTTGGCTTGCAGCTCATTGCAAGCTCCCCTGCCCTCTGGGAGAAGTGGCCCCCAGTTGATAGAGTGGTAAACTGAATACTTACCTGGGGTGGGAGAAAATCGAATGGGGATCAGAAAAATGCAGCTGAGTGTAGCAGACGGGTTGGAGTGGTGCACTTGTCTGTGCCCCTGGGTACAGGGTTTAGCAAAGCCTTGGTGAGAATCCTACAGCCATGGGCTTTCTCCATCTGCCTTTCATAATATTGTTCTTAGTGTATTTTTAATAAATGAAGTGAAATCTTGCAGGGGAAGGAAAGTCTAGCATGGGCTTGAAAGAGTTGACAGTGAGGAGGTTTGGGGCTGCTTTTCTCCTGGAGCATCCTCAACACCTGCAGTGTTTTAACTTGCTCCTGGACAATCTGGGTTTGGGCAGAACACGTGCTTGTGCCCAGACCCCCAGGCCATCCATGCTGAGCCCGTTGGATCAGGAGGTGGAAGGTCTGTAAGGCAGGTGACACGGGACCTTTCAGCTGGCCACTGCCCACCCGATCTTCCCTCCAGGAGCAACTCGTGAAGGTTCTGCCCCCAGCCAATGATGAGGCATAAGGGGTGAGGAGAGGGCTGCACCTCTGTGCCCTGTAACCCAGGGGAAGACACTTCAATTTTCCATGGATTTTCTTATTTCATCTCAGCATGACTGCTCATGGGCAATCTGGAGGTAAAATTAACTTGTACCACAGTTCTCTTTGCATTTCACCACACTGCTTCACTGGCAAGCACCCCTTTATTTTAAAAAGTTTCCTTTTGGGGATGTGAAAGTACAGGTATCAGTTGTTAGTAACTCAGAGAGGAAAAAATTCTTGTAGCAATGCTAAAAAACCTAATATAAATATAAAACACTCTGTAGAAGGCAGCATCAGTTCTGCACACAGTGATGTACATCCCAGGGGGAAGAGAGAATCCTTCCAGCAAAGCCTGGCAGTCCATTGCTGCTCCAGCTCCCGGAAGACCAACCAAGCTAGGGAAAGATTGAAATGAAAACACCTACACCCTTTTGAGATGTTGTATATGAAAACTCACAGACATGAATTTTCTTTTTAGAAAGAGAGAAAAGCAACCTTTATTTTTGCTCTAAATTTTCACATTATTCTACTTCTATATATACTTAACTTCAAAGTTTGCCAATGAGGCTACTTGGCAACATCAGTACAGAGAGAGGATATATCAGCTGTCTTCCATGTTAGAAGCAAACCTGGGATAAAACTTCAGTATTGCTAATTTCTGATGACCTTATCATAATGCCAGATAGATTTGATGTTCCTATTAAAATGTGTGTTCCTGAAGTAATGCTGCTCCTGTGAGACTTCTACCTTCTATTAAGAGTGAGTCAGCTTTTAGCCTTGGGTTTCTGGGTAAAAGCTGAAAATATCAACGAGCTGCAATACACCAAGCTAGAAATCAGAAAAGAAATAAGAGAAAAAAAATCCAAAATTCTTTTTTAATATTAAATGACATATTTGGCCTGGACAGTTTGACAACTCTGAAATCGTGTTGCAGCAAACTTGTTCTTGTGCTGTGACAGTGACACAATCTGCCTTTGGTATCATGGTGCCCTGCAACAAATTAATTAAGGGTTTGGGGTTAAACTAACACGGGATCAATCTTTCTGTTTCATAAAGTGGGACTGGATTTTTTTTCCTTGATGCGTGACAGTTTCATGATATTTAAGCATATGGTGGATTTTTAACCTTAAAAACCATTTATCTCTTTCCCTCCCAAGGAGCATTTTGTATTCAAAGTGTTTTATCTGGTGACTCGTATTATCTGCAAATAATCAAGCTGAAATACTAATTGCTTTTGAAGAGGGAATAAAGAATGACATTGTTCTGGATCATCAAAAGCAATTCAATCTGTTCCTCAAGGCAAGAATAAAGGTTGCAGCCTTGTTTACAAAAATGGGGAAGGCAAAGGCCTGGTCTCTCTCAGCAGTGCAAATGGGTGAGGAGAATGAGTGTTCAGATTGGGGTTATAGAATGCTACAGCTCTACTGAGCCTCTTAAAAGTACCTTTCCGTTCAGAGGCAGTGGTGTTCATTCACTCACCCCAAAAGATTCTGGAGGGCTTTTATTACAGCTCTACAACCTGGGCAGTATTTGGCACCAGCTGCTTTGTAGAAAATTGCGTTCCTAGAGCTCTTGCAGACTGTGCCCAGGCACCAGGGCTAATGCCCATCAGTGCCCAGGGGCATGGCCACCCTACAGCCAGCGGCGTGTTCTCACAGTGGCCCCAACAGTGAGGACAGGTCTGTGGATCCAGAACTCCCTGACAACAGGTTTCCTAAAGCTTAGGTTGTGTTTTGAAGGGTCAAGAGAAAGCACTGACTATTTTGTTTCCTAGAAGCTTCTGCCTAAGTCAGCGAGACTGAAAAATAGCAACAGCCATTTCCAGCAGAAATAACCAGCGGCAGTAATGGTCCCATCTCTAGTCACCTACGTGTCGTCCTTTCAGAACTTCGTCAGGAGTGTACCAAAGGACAGGAGTGTTGTTTGAAAAGCTGGAATCATAGAATAATAGCATTGCTGCTGGTTAGTTTGCAATGCCCAACGCAAACCTCTAGCCTCCCAGGCTCTGGATTTAAGGGCCTGGAGAGAAAGCCATATGAGGAATGGCTGAGGTCACTTGGCCTTGTCAGCCTGGAGGAGATTGAGGGGAGACCTCACTGCAGTTGCAGCTTCCTCGTGAGGAAAAGAGGAGGGGCAGGCACTGATCTCTGCTCTGTGGTGACCAGTGACAAGACCTGAGGGAACAGCATGATGTTGTGTCAGGGGAGGTTTAGGTTGGATATCAGGAAAAGGCTCTTCACCCAGAGAGTGGTTGGGCACTGGAACAGGCTCTCCAGGGAAGTGGTCACAGCACCAGCCTGACAGAGTTCAAGAAGAGTTTGGACAATGCTCTCAGGAACATGGGGTGACTCTTGAGGATGATGCTGATGCAGGGCCAGGAGCTGGACTCGATGATCCTTGGGGGTCCCTTCCAACTCAGCATATTCTGTGGTTCCGTGAATAATGATTTATTGCACATTAATACTTACTGCTGGGTTGAAATGACAAATGTACACAATCCTATGGCTTTTGTTTCTAAACAACCTGCTTTTAAAAGAGAAGAGGATGATCTAAGGCTTAATTGTTTGTTGAGCAGCCTTTGTTCCACTGATGCTGGAAAGTCATTTTCTGGGCAGTGACACCTGCTGACCCGAAGCATCCGGGCATGAAAGCAGACCCAGACATGAAGTGACCTGTGCTTGGTGCCTGTTTGTGCTGCACATACTGACAGGGAACCCTGGTGCGCAGCAGCCTGGGCTGCGCTCGGACATGCTCTGTGTGTTGACACCGCACCTGTGTGTGATTGTGTTAGACAAACAACTCCCTGTGCCAAAATGCCCCCAGACTGGTGCTGCCTTGGGTCTCCTTCTGACTTTGCGTGGTGTGATACAAGTCCTTCAACCCCAGACGGGTTCAAATGCATGCTTGAAACGCAGTTATTTGGGAAGCCAAGGACTTTCTCCTAGAAGAGCTGGGTGCTGTGCCTCCAATGGAACGTGCCTGGAATGGATGATGACACCTGCACCACCACCACAGCAAATGCCATTGCTGCTGTGGGTAAGGACATGAGATCACGCTTGGGCAAACCTGAGACTTCTTGTCTCCTGACCTGGGATTCATCACATAATTGCAGGGACGCAGTAGCATAGATATAGAATGACTGAACCTTTAAGGGACCTGTGGAGGTCATGTGCTCTAACTTCTCACTCTAAGCAGGGCTAATTTCAGCATTAGGGCAGATCACTCAGGACTGTGTCCTCCTGAGTTTTGGAAACCTCCAAGGACAAAAAAATCCACAGTCCTTCCGGGCAATCTCTTCCAGTTTTTGTAATGTTGTTTGGGGTTTTTCCCTAATACCCAGTCAGACTTTTCTTTGATACAACTTTTGTCTTGGCCCATGAAGTTTCTCACCTCATTTGGGGTGAAATAATTTGGAAGTTGCAGATGACGAGGAGTGCCCATCTTTTCCCAGTGGTGAGACCTTGTGCATGATGCTTCCCTTCTACTACCAGTTATCCTGGGTTGCAGACACCTCCTCCAGCTGCTGTGTCCATCGCAGAAAACCAACCCTTCCTCAGCTGTGACTGTCCACATGGAAAGCTGGAATAGCTTCTGCTGTCAAAGCCTGCCTTTAGGGAGAGGAAGAGAGGCTGTTTGTCTTTACCTGCTCCACCTGCAGCTCCCGTGCTCAGGGGCTGCACACTCACACCCAGCCTGTCTGTGGTGTCCATGTGCTTGTCATGGGTGACTATGGAAGAGCACTTCTTCTTTTAGGAATGCAAATTAAAACAGAAATTACAACGTGTATGTTTTTGTTTGTTTTTCCACAGTATGTAGCTGCAGTATTCATGTTATTGGAAAGCCGTGGGCTCTCTGGGGAGTCATCCTGCAACCCAGTATAAAAGGCAGACACGTAGGGGGGGCTGACGGGAGCCCTGCATTTAAGAAACATGGATGAAATAATCCTCAAGCAATTAATTTATTTAGGAATGACAAAAGAGCTAGCAAATGATTCCTTTGTTCTCTGACAGGGACAATAATCTTCTGTCTATAAAAAGACTTTCAAAAAAAGCTTTTTAAGTTGAATCCACCAGAATTTTTTCAATGAAGTGTTTTTTGACAGAAATACTGATCAAAAGTGAAAGGATTACAAAAAAAATAGCCAAAAATGCTACAAAGTGGTCATAAATCTGTAGAGGAAAAATATAAGAGGAATGCTTTCAATTCATAAATTGTTCATTTTTAAAAATCTGGAATTTCATGGTGATATTTTTAAAGTTATATGTTCTGTAGGGTTTTTTTAACATCACGCCTGACATGTCATGAAATCATCATGATGCATAATAACATCTTATCATTTCTAGCTCAGAGTGTTGCCTGTTTGTTGTAGTGAAACAGTTTGGCACCTGATCAAAGTGTCTCCTGCCTGTCTTGTAAAAAAAAGTAATGTCAAACTCCCATTACAACACAGACAGGAGACACTTTGATCTAGAAAAGAAAATATGTTAGTGTTTACTAAGTGGCAGATGGTTTTAATAGGTTTAAAATGAAACAGAATAAAAAAATAATAAGATATTCCTATAAAATATGCAGGACAAATGAAATGCCATGAAATTTTATGGAAAAAACCCTAAACCACAGATAAAAAGCAGGAAAGAGCATTTCTTAAGAGTGATTTTTTTTTTTTTTTGAGGGTCTTTCCTTTGCCATTTGCTTTTGACCAGGCTGGGTTTGCCAGGCACTGAGTCTGCCCTGCACTCTTCTGCTGGGATGGGGGCTTGGCGCTGGCAGTGCTGTGAGGCTGGAGATGCCTGACTTGTTTAAAAAGAGAGATGAGGTTAACCCTTGTGGCAAGGATGACTCCTGAGTTGTTGCCATTGGCTTGTTTAATATCCCAAAAAATTCCAGACTAGCAAGAGCCTATTTTTGGCAAATATGTTTCTTAAACAAAAATAAAGCCCAGAAAAGCTGCCTGATCTGGAGCATAAACTTGAGACAGTTATCTGTGGTACTTGAGGAACTGTTCCAGGAAACAGCGTGCTGAGCTCCATGCCTGACTCCAGCTATTTGGGAACTGGGTGCCAGCATCACACCATACGTGCAAGCATATAACAATAACTATTATTATTGTTGTTGTTGTTATTATTATTCCAGCATCGAACAATTATATGATAGTGTGCACACAGTGAATAGCATCCAGCGATAAACACACATGCAAATTGCCCCCTGGCGAGAGCAGAGGCAAATCAGACCAGCTCCAGGCTGGCTTACCAATATGGTTTAAATCAGTATAAAGCAAAAATGTCCTTTTCTGTTGCAGGTTCTTGCAGTTAGGTAGGTTGGTAGAAGCCCAGTGAGGGTTCCCATTCCCCTCTGATAAGTCATCCTGCTCTGCTTGAACTGTTATCCTATAATGTGAACATCACTGCTGATTGTAGGATCATTTACATTGGAAAAGATCATCTAGTCCAACCAAATTGCAACAGCTGAGCTTGCAGCTGCCAGCAGCATGGCTGGCTGGTGGTGGGACATCACACTGGTGTCCCAGCACAGGCTTCCAGCTGCACAGGCATCTGCCAAATGGAAGAGCAGCTGACTGCTGGCCTTCCTGCATCAGCCTATGGCAAGTCCTCAGAAGACAGGAGATGGCCAGAAATGTGTTTGCATTTGTGCCGTCAAAAGTGGAGGTGTCCAGGGCCGAGGCACAGCTATGCTATCAGGAGAGGCAGCTGTGACATGGAATGGCTGTGCTTCCTGACTGTCCCTGAGGGCCTGCCTCAGCCTGCAGTCCTTCTGTGTGCCAGGATGCTGGGCATCTACCTGCCTTACCTGTCTGCAGGATGGAGCCAGCACAGCTTGCAGTGTGTCCTGAAAACCATTCACAATGAGATTCCTTATATGTGGCTCTGTTGTGTGCCAGCAGCTTTCCACTGTGCTATTCATAACAGACCTCCATGGGCCTATGGAAAGCAAGGCCAGGGCACATGAAGGGTTACTGCAGGAGGAAGCACAAGGAAGAGGAAGGACAGATTTCAAGCCTCTAGTCAGCCAAAAAGCTGAAATTGTAGGAAGCTGCACTGAAAAGATGAAAAAAAATAAAGAAAAGAAAGGGAGATTTGAATGGATCCAAGCCTGCTGAGCAGTATAAAGGAGAAAAACAGTGCCGGCATGAAACTCTTCCAGCTGCTTTCCACAGACCCAGCACAGCAAATTTGTCACAGGAAATAAAGCAGAGAAAGGGAGTGAGATGGGCCAAGGCAAAGAGGGCACATGGAGGGATGCTTTCTACCTCCAGCAAGGCCAGAGTGCTGAGCCCACCCCTGCAATGGGCCTGTGAGCAGCACCGGATTTTGGGTACTCTTGGAGAGGCACACCAGGGATATGGATGGGGTTAGATGGGGGAATGTCCCCTGGGACTGGCAAAGGCAATTGTGTCTGCTCTGCCCCAACCACTTAAGATGACAAAGGGAGAAGAGCTGGCTGCTTGGTCTGCCTCCTGCAAGACCTGTCAATCCCTCCCTTCATGCAACAGGTGAATCAGGGGGGAACAAAAAAAAAAAAAAAAGAAAAGGGAAAGAAAGGAGAAAAGCCACTGGGCTCCTCAACCAGTTCCAGCGCTTCAGCCTCTCGCTGCTGCATGTGCAGGCAGATGAGAACACCTTCAGCAGTGGAGACATTGCACATCCCTCAGGATGCCTTTCACTCCTGGGCACTTTGCAGACCCTAATTTAACCCTGAGCGGGATATACAGGCTCTAGCTGTAGATGTTCAACAATTATCTAGAGCTGAGCAGTTCAGCCCACTTCCTCGATAGCCAGTGGGAAGAAGGAGATACCTCCCTCCAAACCCGATTATGTGGCCTCTGGGTGAAATCAGTTGCCCTCACGGTGGCCCACAGCAGAGCCTGGGCTGGCGCTCGGGTGGGGAGGCTGCACGCTAAGGTGCCTCAAAGGAGGGACACCTGCAGTCCTCTCACACTTTGAGGGCCTTTGGAGGGCCTTTTAGTCTCCCACGCCTTCTGCAGCCCGAGCCAAGCAGCACCTGACCTGTGTGCCGGTGGCTTCTGCTGGCAGTAGAAGCAAATTAATGAGGGAACAGGGAAAGACTGACATTGCATCCTCATGCCCAAGGGATACCATGCCTTTCTCAGTCTAGGAGGTGAAGCAGTTGTGAAGAAGCTGCCTTTCAGGTGTGACCTGGTGTGTCAAGAGTGTCCACAGGGGAAGATTACTAGTCATGCATGTCTGGTGGGAAGGCAATACCATCACGTCCTGCAATCAACCGACCCTGTGAGAGACTGAAATGTTAATGGTTAATGACTCAAAACAATGGCCCATTTGTGGAGGCCGAAGGGCGCTTTGCACCCCCGAGGGGGAGGAGGTGAGTTTTTGGGTGTGTAATGGCAAACCCCTAGTCTGCATATGACAGAGGGGCTGAACTATCACCACTGGGGGCTACAAACGGGCTTTGAGGCCGATAAGAGGAAGACAAGAGGCAGATCCAATTGTCCTCCCTTACATAAGTCACTCGGTTGTAAAACACCCCCCACACCTCCCCTTCGGAAAACTCCTGAGGGTTTTCATGTCTCCTGATGGGGCATTCCTGGCTCAACTGCGCCGATGTGAGAGGCAGCTGTCGTGTCTTAGAAGCTGCCATAAACCAACCAAGACCCCCAAAGTGCCCCCAGACTCATTTCTGAGGCCTTCCCCCAGAGGACTGAAAGTTCCCCCCCACAGGGGAGGTACCTGGGTGTTCCCACAGAGCCTGAGTGTATTTGAACCCATCGGACTTTGTGTTTCACGGGCTTTTTTCCCCACCCCCAACAGATCAAGACTGTGATCATCACTTTGACCCAGGGACACTAAATTGCAACAATCAAGTCTTGCTGTGAGATCCACAGCTGGTGATATGTTTCTGCACTTTCATGGTGCCATATTACTATAGATAATAATAACCAAAACTGCTACATACCTGCTTTTCATTGCAACCAAATTGTTCTAAAATAAACGCTGCATGTATATATATGTGTGTGTATATATATACATGTGTACCCGTGTGTATATACATATATATATATATATNTATATATATATATATATATATATATATATATATATTTCTTTACAAACACTGATCATCCAATGTCCTTTTACTCTAATCCATCCCAAGGGATCTATTAACATGAACCTGGGTTACCCTCACCTTTTGGGGCTAGTCATAACAAACCCCTTCTGGATGGGACCCTGGAGCTGTGAACCCAGTTCCAGGGAGAGGAGATGGGGAGCAGTTACCAGCAAAGAGGACGTTAGGTTAAATGTCATGGTGTTGTGGAAAAAAGCGCTGGGAAGAGAACTGATGGCTGGTCCTGTAGGAAAAGAAAGCTACCAGAATGCTGGAGAGGAATTTTTCACAAGGGTGATGTAATGATAGTACTAGGGCCAAAGGCTTTAAACTGAAAAAGGGTGGGTTTATTTAGATATTGGGAAGAAATTCTTTACTGTGAGAGTGGTGAGGCACTGGCACAGG
>VYZT01038973.1:0-42801 GCA_013400735.1 Pomatostomus ruficeps | reverse complement strand
ATATATATATATATATATATTTCTTTACAAACACTGATCATCCAATGTCCTTTTACTCTAATCCATCCCAAGGGATCTATTAACATGAACCTGGGTTACCCTCACCTTTTGGGGCTAGTCATAACAAACCCCTTCTGGATGGGACCCTGGAGCTGTGAACCCAGTTCCAGGGAGAGGAGATGGGGAGCAGTTACCAGCAAAGAGGACGTTAGGTTAAATGTCATGGTGTTGTGGAAAAAAGCGCTGGGAAGAGAACTGATGGCTGGTCCTGTAGGAAAAGAAAGCTACCAGAATGCTGGAGAGGAATTTTTCACAAGGGTGATGTAATGATAGTACTAGGGCCAAAGGCTTTAAACTGAAAAAGGGTGGGTTTATTTAGATATTGGGAAGAAATTCTTTACTGTGAGAGTGGTGAGGCACTGGCACAGGTTGCTCAGAGACGGTGTGGATGCCCCATCCCCTGGAAGTGTTCAAGGCCAGGTTGGATGGTGCTCTGAGGAACCTGATCTAGTGAAAAGTGTCCCTGCCCATGGCAGGGAGGTTGGAACAAGATGATCTTTAAAAGGCCCTCCCAATCCAAACCATTGTATAATTCTATGAAAAAGGCTTTATGGGTAAAAGCCATGAGGTTGATGAATCTGTAGCAGCCAACCTGAGATACAGTTTGTGTTTTCCACCTTTGGTATTTAGAAAAGGCGTACAAGAACTAGCTCTAATACATAAAAGATACAGGTCTGTGCATGTAACTTCTGGGGTCACTTAGGATCCTCCCTGGGAAGAAGTGAGCAGAAAGAGGATGCGAAAGAGCTTTCAGTGACACATACCAACAGAAACAAAAGCAAGCCCTTGCTCTGCTCTTGAAGGTGGCAGGTTAGCAGCAATAGCCTGAAGTTGAAGGAGGAGCAAGGTTCAGGTCAGACTTTGAGATAAGGGCTGAGCAGTGAGAAGTCACAGACTGGGGTGAAGCTTCCTGGACTTACATGGAGCTCAACAAGTGATACAGAAATTACTTCTGTTTGTCTAAAAACAGCTCCCCTGGCCATCTTATGCAAGAAGAAAGTTGGAGTTTCTGAGAGACAGCACTATGTCATTATCAGTGCTGTGTTTTCTAGATGGGTCTCTAGATAACGACAATAATTCTGTTTCTCAGGCAAAATTTCTGTGTGATTTGGTGGAAACTGTGCGCAAATAATGAACGTCCCTCTGAGTTTGATACTACAAATATTTTTGCTCAGAAATCAATCTGTTCATTGAGGAGGTCAATTACTGCTAGAAAAATTGTGTTGTCTCCCAAATCCAGCCATGAACTTACGCAGATGAGGCTACCTAGTCAGATGTGCGCCGTTGACTTGGTCTTGGTCAGAACACGCTTGAGCTCCTGCGCTCACTGCTTCCTCCACTGCCTCCTCCTCCTCCTTGGCATCCCAGTGCTTCAGGTGCTCGGGGGCAGACTGTTTTCCTACAGGGCTGGTTCAGTGTGATGAACATGTGGGGAGGGAGCACAGGAGGCAGCTTTGTGCTATCTGCCCAAGGATCTTTGAAATGGCTGAGCACGTTGTTGTGACATGGAGCAATAGTTTGGAGGTAATGATAACTTGAGACATATGTCTAAGAAGCTGTTTATAACTTTTTAAAATAATTTCCCTCTTAGTTAAAGGCCACAGGATCAAAAAGCCACAGAAGTCCAAGTATGGCTGGTCTTAAAGCTCAAGACTAAGTACCAATCCCAGCTCGGCCAGGCTTTGCTGAACTCTTGCAAGGAGATAGCCTTACACAGTGATTTGTACCAGCACACTTATATAGAAACATTATGTTGGGATGCATCCAGTGTGATCACTAGGACTTGTAAAACCTGCCTTCAAAAGCACTTCAAGGTTTGTGGAAGCTTGAGTGGGCTGGAAAGGCCTCTAGGTACCAGCAGAGCACAGCACAGCTCAGGGACCAGATGCTCCAGCCCCCTGAACACCACATCCCTGCCTGAAAAGGTGGCCCAGTTCATCCCAGTTAGAAGTCTCTAAAAAGCTTGTAACCTAAAACTAGAAGCACAGGAGCAGATCTTGTCACCTGAGCTCACCCAAAAGTCTTCCCTTGAGAGTGACTAAAGCTATTCCAGTCACTGCCCTCCCAACATCGCAGAGCAGCCTTCATGAGAACAGCACACCAAACCCCCTGCACCGCTGCCCAGTATCCCAAGTACTGAACAAAACTCCCACTCTCTCCCAGTTTCATGTCCAGATATGTTTTCTATCCAGATGTAGCAGCCATTAAATATGGAATGCTGAAAGTTTGGGGAGGAAACGTAGCAAAACAAACTTTATTGCTATTTCCAGAGCTGCTTCCTAAGGCACAAACACAAGTTTCAGGGGGAATCGTGCCAGACTGGTGACTGCTTTCCACCTTCCAGCTCAGCTTCCTGCTTTCCCTCGCTGCCCACCCTTCGGAAGCATGTTCCTACCTGATCTGCAGACAAAAAACCCGAAGAGAGCCAGCAGCTGGATCCTACAGGGGACTTCTCCCATGGCTTCAAAAATATGGGTGGGGAGAGAGGAAAAAGGAGTTTTCAGTTGTTACTGCTTTGCTCTTTTGCTCTGCTAGCTCATGTAAAAACAGATGCAGAAAGACAAGATAAGGAACTCTGTGGTTTCGTCTTGTAACCTCAAACAGCAAACACTCCTCAAAAACAGTTTACTATGTGGTCACATTGCTTCGAAGAAAAGATAAGAAGCCCAACTGAAAAAAACACAATATAATAATTGAAAAATAATATTTAGTCACAGAGAAGCTATAAATAAAATAGAAGATGCCCTGAGATCTGAAAGCCTCAACAACTCAATAGCATCTCTCTCTCAGGAGGCTTCTTCTTTTTCTCTTGTAGAGATGCTTCAGTTGCCATTGATACAGGCACCTCCTCCCCACAACCGGCTAAATGGTTTACCCACCCCCCTCAAGTCCCATTAAAATAGATTCTTTTCAGCATGTGCCAGGAATATCCTTATGTGAAATGTGCTAAGATGTTGCAACTTCTATTCAGTTTATTTTGAGTGAGTACAATGAAGCAGCATGAGGCAGGGCTCTGAGGCTGGGGACAAACACGGAAAGGAGAAGTTCATTAATTTATAGTCATTTTGAACTGATAAGTTTTGTTTTCATGTGTACTGCTAGCATGGTGCTACAGAAGAGGTTGAAGATTTAAAAAAAAAAAACCCAGAAACATTAAATACCAATATGTTAACTATAGCACTTACAGCTTCACAGAAAAAACAGATGTTCTCTAAATGCAGATGTTGCCAGGACTGAAATAACAGCTGGCATGTACTGATAATTACTAATTGGACTCGTTCAGTGGGTAGAGCTTAACAGCGGCAGAGTAAAGGCAGAGTGACAGACTGACTCCTTCCCCCGACTCCAGAGAGTATCTGAATTTCTACTTTCGCTTCCCTTTCTTCTTCCTTTTCCTTGCCGTTTTTAATTTCAGCCTCACTGGTGCCTTCCAAGAGCCTCTCTCTCCTCTCCCCCTGCCCTGGATACCCACCCCATGGAGACAGGTCCTGGGGCAGGTCCGTGCTGGCAGCCACTGAGCAGGGAAGGAGGTTCAGAGCAATCAGCCTGAGGGGTGACACCCACACTGGTCCCCCTCCCACCGAGGGCCATGGAAACTGAGCTTCAAACACAATTTTGGAGCAGAGAGTGCAAAGTCCCACTCCCTGGCATGAGGCAACTCAGCAGGAACATCACCTTGACCTCGAAGGGTGAGACCTGGAGCTGTGTGGGGCTGAGGGCAGAGGAGACACAGGGGCAGATACTGAGAATCCCAGGCTGTTTATGCTGTGAGTGGTAGCTCCTGCTGTTAGTCATGGGCATTTGGAGCAAAAATGCTGCCTCACGCATCAGCAAGAGGCAGAAGTGAAAGAGAAAAACGGACTGACTTGATTTAAAGTAAACACGAGAAAAACAAATCCACCCAAACCCTCGCACAGTGTTATCAGAAAGGTCCCAGGCAGTGGGTTAAATTAGCTTGTAATAGTTGATTTTGAGTTACATTTTTTTGTAAGAAAAGAAAATCAACCAGTTTTTCCTGAGGACTGGAAAACATCAAGAGCTGTAATATACTTCTTTTAAATTTGTCTTCAGAGATGTGAGGATGATTCAATAGTAAAGCTAGATTGTGGCCAAACACATCTGAGTCTCACTTCCATGGTGCAGTGGGTCATTCTGCCTGGCCACACAAAAGTTCTGGCTATGGGTCTCCCTCCTCCACCTTGGGACACCAGAAAATCCCCTTTCCTCCCTTCCTAGGGCAAACTTCACCGCTTGGACGGAGGGAAGTTAAAGGAGTACGTCTGTGCACTTTCCACCTATCTCCTTTTCTTGGTGGATTTAGACCAAGGAAGAACTGTAAATGAGTTTTGAGTCAAGGCACACTAGGCTTGAATGAAAAGCCCTCCTTCATAAACCAGCTTTTGGCTATTGCCAGCTTTGGTAGTCCAGGTGCTGGTGAGCTGATGGGCATTTGTAGCTGGATGTGGGCCCGGGGAGCAGGGACAGAGCCCGAGCCTGGGCACAACCTCCGTGGCCACAAGGGCAGATTTTGGATCCCTTCAGCCACAAAGCCTCCATTCCCCTGAGCCATCTGTGTATAGACACAGATGTACATACTCACACAGGGTTTTTTTTTTTTGCAGGGTGTGGTTTGAAGCTTTCTCTGCTGGTTTCACTGGGTCAGATGTACACTTTGCAATGAACAGGCAGGAGGTTTTCCTCCCTTTTGAAGAGGATGTCTGGGAAAAAGGAACCCTGCTTTCTCCAGGCCCCAGGGAAGCATACCTGAGTGACACTCAGAGAGTCCCACTAATGGCCCCACCACCCCCACACCACCTCGGCATTGCCTTACCAGGGCTGCGCTCTCTTTCCTCTGGATGGGGTTTTCACTGTGCTTCACGCTTGTCTTCCAGATCCACTGTTTGGCCATCATTGTTTTCTTATTTCTCATATATATGTATTAATTAATTATAAATACATATACACAAATAATTATGTATATATGTGTTATCTATGTTTTTTGGGTATAATTCTGTCACACACAACTTTTCTATGGAGGGCTGGTGCAGAAGGACTTGCTGGTGCTCATTCCTCTGGCCCTTGAAGTGTGCACATCCCCGAGTCCTCTTGCCCACCACAGGCTGTGGCACTGGGACACATGTGGGGCCCTGTGGGAGGTGAGGACACTTGCCTAGAGAAGTCTTGTGGGTCCCCTCTCAGTCCCCAGTGTGTTCCCTCTGTGTGACCCCCCCATGCCACCTGTGTCACATCATGCCTGCCCCCAAGCCCCTACATCTCCCCCATGCTTCCACATGCTCTCCCATGTGCCCCCATGTCTCACTGCTTCCCCACGTGTGTCCTGCTGTCTTCCCACATCTGTCCTTCCGTGTTTTCCTACATGTCCTGCCATGCTCCCATGTGTCCCTCCCACCACACCCCCGTGTGTCCATGTGTCCCACCACACCCTCATGGTCTCCTGTGCCCCCCCATGCACCTCCCCTGTGTCCCACCTGTTCCTTTGTATCTTCTTAAGTGTCTCCGTGTGCCACGCATGCTCCCCACACCCTTCACACATCCACCAAACCCCCTGCATGCCCCCAGTGGTCCCCAGCGCTTGTCCCTCTGTGCCTGTCCTTTGCACCCTCCTTTTGTGTGCCCCACCAGCTCTCCCAACTGCCCCATTGCTTACTGTCCCTAGGCAGTAGAGGCTGATGACATCTTGGTACAATGTGCTACCAAACCCTGAGGTGTCACTTTCTGATTTTGGGAGAGCAGAAAGGTTACCATCTAAGATGAAAGCAAAAACCCCTTTCCTCTTGTGACAAGCACTACTTATTTCAAGCCCATATGAGCACAGTCTTGAGTGTTTTGGTGTAAATTGCCTACTTATGACACACAAACCGGTTCCTGAAATGAGAGTGCAGGCGGCTCACTGGCTGCTTTGGTCTGGGGCTGTCTCAGTTTTCAGGATATAACACGTCCCCAGGAATTATTTCAAGCTGTAGCAAGAAAACACAAGGCAAACTGTCCAGCTGCTTGCAGTAGCCCTGCAACAAGATCTGTATTGTGCAGGTATGACCAGAGACGGCAGGAGAGGGAGGGTGCCCCATGGCTTAGCTGTATGGCCAGGTAAACAACGTAGGTTGTTATTGACAACCAGAAAACAATAAATCTATTGCGACATGCTTCTTAGGCCAACTTTTGGCTGACAAACAAGGAATGTGATGGACCTTCCCAAGGCTGGTAATCTGGTGTTTGCTTTGGGTATTGACATTTCATATCCCATTGTTAAGGGCTGGGAAAAAAAATCAGTTACTGATTGGGACAGAGCTATCTTTGTAGAAAGGCGCAGGGCCTTGTTTTCATATTATTCGCACATCTCATTTTACCGGGCGTGGAGAGGGAAAGGCTGTGTCTGTGACACTGTGTGGTGCAGAGGCCTCGCACCCTGGATGTGCACTGAGGCGACCACGTGGCTGATGGAGAAGGCTAGATTGTGTGGGTTAGACTGGTTTCACATCCAGCCCAGCATCCATCTCCAGATGTGGACAGATGTTCTGGAAGGAGGGAGGACAGGGCTTGGGATGCTTCACCTGCCAGGCTCTGAGACTTTTGTTTGCTTCCTGCAGGTTCCTGGTGCTTGACCTGCTTTCTTGACCGCTACCGAGGGCTGAGTTTGTGCTTTGGTGGACACGAAACACAGGATCCAGCTCTGGACCAGCAGTGGTCTGTGCAGAGCCCATGTGAGTCCCAGACTCCTTTTTCCCCCTCAAAATATCTAGTTTTGCAGTTGTACATGTTGAATTTCATCTGCCCTTTGACCCCTCACTGTCTGCAATTCTCACAGCCAGTCCTTGTCCTCAGACAGCTCCTTATCAGTGACCAACTCTCTCACGTCCCTCCTCACGCCTTTTCCAGGCTGTTTACGAAGGACTGAGCAGCCAAGGTCACTGCACAGACCCTGACCCCGATGGAAGGTCACTCCTATCATGCTGCCATATGAGAACTGGCTGTCTTCTCCTGACCTCCGTTTCCTGTTTTTCAGCCCATTATTTGTAGATAGCAGGATCCACTTTCTTATGCCTGAGTGGCTGCGTTTCCTGAGGAGCTTTCTCTGCAGCCCCATTTCACCCTGAGCAGCTTTCTAGTCTAATGGAGCTGTTGTGCCCACAGGAATGGTGCGCTGGTCCCAGCCTGCCTGAGCCTTGGGATGGTGGTATATGTGCTGCAGGTCCAGAGCCACCCCACGACTCTGGCGTCTTTGGTAGAAAAACGTGTGTTGTGGGTCCCCCCTGCAGTCAATGAGGGACAACAGCTCTGGACCCTCCATCCAGGGCAGATGCCTATCATCTGGGGGCCCTGCAGCCACCAACTCAGGGCTGAACAGCACATAGCAACAGCCTCAGCTCAGCAGAAGTCTGCATGAACATGTGGCTAATTCATTGTATGCACGCGTGCTACCGGGACCAGTGTGGTTTCTGAACAAGCCCAGGTGATTCTGCAGCTGGGACGGGGCTCAGGGCACATGTTTTTAGCACTCCTGTTTATCTCATGTGGTGGTGAGTCAGGTCTAAGACCTTTGTTAACTCTGCTCTCTTCATTTCTCCTTGTTGCCATCAAGCACTCAGGGTTTATCACCAGCAGCCACACTGGGTTGCTCCTCACCAGCAGCATCTGAGGAGTCTGTGCAGTGGCTGTAGCAGCACCATGGTAGCACACGCTGGACAGGCATGGCTTGTTTCTCTTCCCACAGCGCAGGATGACAAAAAATAACACAAAATGGTGACAATTATCCTATTGTTTTATTTCATGATCATTTTCTTCTCCCTCCTTTCTCTGTCCACTGGAGGACATTTTGGCAGCTTGCAAACATCCCCCGTTCACATTCACTGAATGTTGCTATAGGCATTTCTTTCATGTGACAGCTTGAAAAGGAATATGAAAGCTTTCCTTCTTGTCTTCCTGGCCTTTCCCTCCATCATCTGACCCTCATGAATGCTCTCCAGCAAACAGTTTGCCTTTCTTGCGTGGTAGAATCTGGAAATAATTGCCTGCCACAGCACTTACTTCTACCAGTGAATAAGCTTGTGTAATTGCGCTGTGGTCTTTGCTCCACAGTTCATTTTCTTAGCTCAAAAATGTGCTTTTTTATTTTTTTAACCATTGCATATATTCTGTTTATCCCCACAATTCATTGTTGCCTATAAAGTAGGAAAATAAGGGATAATCACCACTTAAATGCTTTAAAACTGATGCCATGTGTAGGGGGAAAAAACACAACCCAAACAAGGAAAAAGTCCTATCATCCTCAAAGGAATGTGCATCAAATGTGCTCTAGCCAAAGTACTTGTTTTTTCTGATGGATCATATAAAAACTCAAGGTCCTGATAATCTGACAAGCCACGGTTTGATTCCTTGAATCCCCAACTACAGCCCAAATTTGGCTGACTTGTATCAAAGGCTCCGTAGTTCTGGTTCTTGCTGATCATTTGTTTGTAATTGGTATAGCAAGCTCTGGGAGCAGCTAATGTCATAATCCTGTGTCACTGTATAACTCCAAGGAGATTGCTGATAAACAACAATAATATACACACACATAATGGGTACAGGCAGCAGCCAAACAGGACAATCATTGCTGTCTTGGTGGAGCTTATTAACTTAAATCAGGCAGAAAGAGTTTTTGTGAATGGATGGCACCTTTGTAATTTCCTGGGGAAAAAAAGGCCAATATACAGCTTTCAAAATATGTGCCCTGAGAGACGTGCTTCATGTGACCAGTGAGGAGCTGTAGATATGTGTGTGCTTTTTNTTTTTTTTTTTTTTTGGATGGTGTGTAGTATTTGCCCCAAGACTGGCCACAGAGAACTAAACTGGTCCTGTTTGATCTGGTCATCACTGTGACCCAGTCCCCATGAAAGCATCTGTTTCCTCACCGAGCATTGGTCCAGCACTCATCCCCCTGAAGTGACCCAAACCCAGCTGATCTGAAAGTCCTCCCTAGATCTGAGTGATATTTCAGTGTCTTGGGATGGCTCCCCCCATTTTCAAAGCCCAGGGGTGTCTGTTCCACATGCCCTGATGCAGCTGTCCGACTTTCACATCTCTGAGCAGGACTACTTCAGGTTTAGTGAAAAACTAAGGATGTCCACAACACAATTCCCTAGCTCCAGTATTAGCCAAAAGCCCAGCTACTTGGTTGCCCATCCATGCTCTGTCTGTATAGGAAATTATTCCAACAGAAATCTCTGGGCAACCTTTGGCCAGATTCAACTACACATACAAGCTGCTTTTTGCCATTTCATTTATGCAAAGTAGTGGGACACACAGGTAAAGTAGCCACTTGTTTAACACATTTATCTCTATTTTACAGCTTGGGATTGAGCTAAAGCAGTAGGATAGCATATCTATCCTGAATACATTTATTTTTAAGGCATAAAGGGGAAATCTTGGTTACAGTGAAATCTATGAGTATTTTCCTAGGTTTGCATTGACTACCCTGTGAGTCTTCTCTGAGATTCACCATCAAGCCAACATCCTTAGGTTCATCTCTACAGATGAACCCCACAGCTGAAGTTCATCGCGTTCACAACTCCCAAGGAGGAGTCCCCACAAGGCGGATTTTCATCTCTGTTGGCATTAGTGTGAAGTCAGAGGAGTTATTCTCAGTACATACTGATTTAATTAAAATTGGTTGTACCCTCAGTCAGTGGAAATTATCAAAGACGGAAATGTTAGGGAATTCTCTGCTGCTGAACTGTGGAGAAATGTATGCAGAAATAGGATTCCCAGGTCCCTTGCTCAGCTAATGAGGTGCACGGCATCGGCTGGGTCCCCTCAGTGCAAATGTGGGATAATCAGTGCAGTCTGGAATTGCACTCTTGGGAGAACCAGTCCATCATGCTCCTGTGCCGCGGCTCAAGTCTTCTTCCCTTCTGAGTTAATAATAAACACAACCCAGCTAAGTGATATACGTGACACATTTATTACCATATCCTTTAGAAGCAATTTCCTTTCTGCTCTGTTTTCTCATGGACAGTGTAATTACCAAGGTAAAGAGAACACAGGAGAAAAAAAAAAGAAAAAGGTTTCCAGACTTGATCTTTCCCAGATGAAATGACAAAATTACTGAACCAGTGTATACTCTTCAGATCTGTAAGGAGATATACCTTAGGGTTGACAGCTGCATTTCAGCAAGTCTTCAAGTGAAGGGACGTAGTGAAATCAGCTCCATATAGGTACAGCTTAGCAGCAGGAGATTTTTACACGATTATACTGAAGCCATTTGTGCCTACATGGAAGGCAGGCATTGTGACATTCCTAGCTATGTTTTGCAAAACAAACCCAGCCACCATTCCTGACATAACAGGCTGCTTAGTTCCATACAGGAAAAAAAAAGAGGCAAAATCCTAATGCAGTTGGAGCAGGTGACCATTCTTATTCTTCCTGTCCACTCTGTAGCCCCATCACTAAGGAACCTGTTCAACCAAGGACCAGAAAATAATCCCTCTATTGCAAATTGCTCAGCAGCAGGTGCCCTCAGCTGTCCTATGCATAATAGTTGCATATTGAGCACGGTGGTGCTGTTTAATGGTTGGATTTGATGATCTCAGACATCTTCTCCAACCTTAACGATTCTGTGATTCATAAACCAGAAGGCTGAGAGGAGTGTGAGTGAGGGTGTGCAGACTGAGAAGCACAGGGGAAAAAAAGGGCTGTTGGATTTCTCTGCACCAGTGTGCCCAGTGAGAAATAGTTTCCATACATGCTTTCAGCTCCTTCTGCTTGGAAAGAAAGGACACACCCCCAAGGCATGATCATTACAATGGGTTCTATGTAAGTTGCTCCTTATAAGCATTTGTCAAACTGCAGTGAGCACAGGACAGTGTGGCAATGTGTCCTCATTCAGCAGTGGTTCCCATGGGCAATGGATCATGCTGGGAACTGGGCAGACTGCTACTGTGTTCTGGCACAGGGAGGCAAGCTAAGGTGCTCATGTCTTAACCTCTAAAATCCCAAATTATTTGGCCTCTGATATCCTCAAAGCATCTGCATTGAGTGTCTTGGTCAAAACAGCAGGAGCACTGTCTGGGTGGCAGGACCTGGCTGTTAGATCGTCCCCCAGAAAGTGCTCTCTGCTTGATCAGGGATTTGGAAACTCTTAGAGCAGACTGTAAAGCTTGCAGTTGTGCGAGTCTGCTCACTCCATATTGGCTTTCAAGAAGGGTAATTTAGCAGCAGAAAAACAAGGAGGCAGAGTCAGCCAGCAGGAGGGTGATGTGATGGAGCAACAAAACACATGTGCCGTGGTGTGAGGCAGACAAGGACCCCACACTCACCTTTCTCCAGCACTGCCAGACCAAGAGCACTTCCAGACCAAGCATGAGGAGGATCCCTTGGAAGGGTCAAACCCCTCTTCCTTGTGGAGAAAGTCTCAGGAGCTGGTTTTCAAGGGCTGCTGTCCTGTAGGGCTGGTCTTGAAAGCTGCCCCTGTCAGGACAGGCATTGGGACCCCGATGGAGCCCTCCCACCTCTGAAAAACCTGTTGTGTGACCCCTCAAAGCCATCCCAGCCAGTCAGTAGGCCTGGTGCCCCAGCAAAGTTTCTGCTTCTTGCCAGGCAGCTGTCGCAGGGTTGGCTTGAACGGGGATGTTTCCTGCAGCCCAGGGCAGAGATGGACACCCTTGGGTCAGTAATGCTGGGATAGCCCCATGCTGAGGGTCAAACATAAAGAACTAATTAAGTTTAATCCTTCTGAGGAAGAAATTATGGGCCAGGTTTCAGCTGGTGTAAATCAGCATGGCTCTGCTGGGGTCAATGGAACAAACCCAGCCTGTGCCAGTACAGGCTCTGGATTGGTGCCTGCCATTGTGCACAGTCACAAACACCGCTGAGTGCCATGAAATTAGAATGAAAGACTAATAAAATCATATTTTGCATTGTCCTCAGCACAGACAGGACATTTGAAATAGCACAGCAGCCACGTATTGTTGGTGGCTCTGAACCATGCTGCTTTCAAAACACGCTGTTGTGTATAGAAATTAATATGGCTACATGGTGAAAAGGATTATCCTCTGCATTATTTGTTAATTTAGCCTTATGGCTAAACAATTCACTTCATTTAGCCTTATAGTTTTCATTTTAAATTGCACAGAGTGCTTCCAAGTGCTTCATAAACTCAGCTGTTCTCTAGACTGTATTCCTGGGAACTCAGGAAGTGGTGCCCTTCAGGAGTTTGCTCATAGAATGTCCCCAATACCAGTTAGAACCAGGTGTGCCAGAGGAAATATCTCTTCACTTTTTCTTCTTCTCCTGAAGTTTCTACAGAATTCCTCCTTACTGAAAAACTCTCTGAGAGAAGGTTTCATTGCAATTTACAATCATCATGGTCATTTGGCAAATTGAAGTCCACTCCTTTTCTTTTAAAATACATATGATACTGAGTGGAAGACTTAATATGCAGATTTTTTTGTTTTGAAGCAGCATCTCAGGACTATGTACTAGCCTAACACCCAGCCCCTTTTTCCCTAAATAAGAAAGTAAGTTTTTCTAAAGTCGAGCCATTTGGTGCCTATGGCTTCGACTCTGTTCCAGAAATTGTAATTGAATTTTGCAGGTTCTATCTCAAGCTTACTTGCATAGGATATTAAAAGCTATTATTGTCTTGAAAGCAATAATAGTAGATTTGCTGTTTAATCATATCACACTTCTGATTTGCAACAGAAACAATTTTGTGGTCCATCTGAAGATTGGAGCTGAAAAAACCCCCAGATCAGATGTCATTTCTTGGGGGTGTAATAGCCTTCATTCTTGCAATTACTCACCTATGTCTTCTCAGATTAGAGTTAATTACTGGGAAAGACAAGCTGCTCTTTCTTTCATTGTTGCAGCTGGGGTGATACTGGATCAGTATGACTTGGTACGTGTTCATTGCACTTTGAGAGACATATTCTCCAGTGAAAATTGACAGAACAATTTCAGCAGACATAAAACCTCCTCCTGAATTTGCACAAGGCCTGCAGATGCTCCTGCCACTAAGTTTCCATACAGACAGATCAGGAGACTGGTGATGTGATGTTCTCTTAGAGATTATGAATTCATCAGTCCTCAAATGTGTTACTGCTTCAATTTCCCATCCCTGGCACACCCAGGGTGGTTTGCTGTGCATTTCCTCATAAAGAAGAAGCCTCACTAGGCCAGCTGGATGACAACAGAAACCTTAACAGGCACCCTTTTGATATGCTAAAGGGTTTTCAAGCCTCTGCAGATCCCTATTTGATGTCCTCTAAACTGGAAAAGATTTCCCAAACTAACGGGTTTCCAAACAGCTATTTGCTGGGACAGTCTTGCTCCCTGGGCTCAGGTTTTGTCCCTGCATTTCAGAAAACATCTTCACAGCTCAAACTGGCAAAGCTTGGGATCTTGTGGTGCAATCTCACCTATGGTATCTGTATCAGACATATCTCAAAGGTAACTCTGATTTCTCCTGGAGCTCCTGTTTCATGTCTGGCCAGGTAAGATGGGTATTTTGGGCCACCAGATCTGTATTGTATGAATGACCATGGCAGATGTGTGAAAGTAAAACGTTAATTCCTTTGGTAGCATTGATGCCTGGAGTTCAAGGAGGTATTCCCTTGATCTTAAGGATCCCAGTGTACCTCTGTTGACCCAAGGGGAGAGGAAGGAAAAATGGATTGTCTAAAGAGGAGTCAGAGCTGCTGCTGCTCTGATCTGTCCCTCTTCCCTTTCTCTCTTCTTTGATTGCTCGGGAAGGATGTTGGTATTAGCCTGATCCATTAACACCCTGTTTCTACTCCTCACAGCATTCTAACTCAGTGCTCTGCCTGTGTCTGTTACCTCTCTCTGATTTTGGACATCATTACCCACTTGTCATCACCCATTCAACTTCATTTTCTCATTACATCTGGGAAACCTTTGCTGTCAGAAGTGGGACATGAGAGGGGTTCCATTCCCTGCTGCAGCTCCAGGTGTAACTGTGAGGCGAGAGGAGTCAGAGCCAGTGTTGCTCAGCCCGTGTACGCCAGCAGGGCAATGGGCTGGATGAGGGAGGGAGGCAGGCAGCCTGAAGTCCCTCTCCACTGTGGCCTTGCTGCCTCTCCACTGTGGCCTTGCTGCCTCACCTGGGGGTCATTTCCTCTCAGCCTTCTTCAGTTTAGTGAACCCCTTTGCTATTATGGGTGGGCTGCTCTTTCCAAACATTTCTAACTCTTCCTGCACCATCATGCTTGACTTCCCACCTGTCTTCATTTAAATCCCCCTTGAACACTCAGTCCTTCCAAGAGGCCTATAAATGCTTACCTAAGTCAAGATAATGTCATTATCACTGCCATCGATGAAGTAACCCATCAAATGCTGAAATAAATCACTTTCCCTGGGGATTACTGCCTGAAAGCCAAATGTAATCAGTAAAGCTTGGGTTTGACAAGGCTGTCACAGATAGAATTCATTTACTCATGAGTTCCAGCCTAAAAGTCCACACTGGTAATGTGTCTGTGGTTTTAATGAAACGTTACAGAGACCTTTTTCGCAGTATTTTTTGCTTGTTAGATATGCTGTTTGTCAGATAAGTCTTCCCACTTGAGGAGCAAGTTTTTTTCTCCCTCTTCCCCCAGCTGAAGAATAGGTCTCTAAGCATTGTGTTGCCAAATGCTGTTTTCTAAAAACCTTATTTAATCCTTTGGAATATGAGTCAAATTGACCAAAATCGATATGCCAGCAATGGTATTGCCTGTCTATGGAGGGATACTGACTTTTGCAGAGGTTTTCACAAAATAGTTTCTCCTGACAGCTGCTGAGTGAAAAAGAAAGGCGCTATCTGTTCACCATGCTATCAGAAGAAAACTTGAATCATCGATAAGGATGGTTTCTAAGCAACCAAATGCAGTCTACAACCATAAAAACAGCACTTTGAAAGTAAATCACTTAGTCTGGTACATGCCCCACTCTCCAATTAATGGCAAATTCTTATCAGCTGTATTGCCTGGCAGACGCACATTTAAAGAGCTGAAGTGGTTCTAAAACATGTCAAGTGGTAGGACAAAACTTGGAGGCATTCAGATCTTCCAAAGACTAACAGTTTTATACAGTTTTTACAGAAAATGCCCCAAAGATTTTAATGGAAAATAACAATTCTTACCTTTTCTACCCTATAGAATATTCCAGAGAATTGCGTCTCTATTCAAGGCTGACTCCCCAAAGCTACAGAAAAGATATTGCCATAGGTTTTTGAATATTTTACCTGATTTTCCCCATAGAAAAGTGACCCAAGTACCATCAACGCAGTGTTTATTATAGTGCAGAAAACTCAGTCTCTGTTAGAGAATCATATACTGCATTGTCTGCTCCACTGAAGTGTATAAACTGGATAAAGTAGGATCAAAATTATCTTTTTCAGTAGGTAATAGTGCAGGAGGTAATACAGAAACCTGTAAAAAGTACCTTTCCCTGCCACAGTCCACTTCCCAAGTCCATCACTCGTCAGCTTGACTCCCTGACATGCATATTCCTTTCTTGTCTGCTTCTCTTCACCATCTTACTGCAGAGAGAGGGTGATGCTCCCCCATGAGCTGGTCCTAGAGGAGGCCTTGTCTGTCCCTGGTAGCCCTTCTCTTCCTACAGGCAGAGGAGCATGGGGAGCAGCAGCTTCCAGTCTCTTTTAGCTGGGAAGCAAGCCAAGGGGACTCACATATTCATCTCCATCCTCCTGGTACATTTTAACAAGCAGGGAGTGATTTAGGGGACCTGATGGGCCATGAAAAGAGATGTTTTAAGTGTTTTAAAATGCACTGCAGAAGAGAGCCGGCAGCAGGTGGTTCTTGTTCTGCATGGCTTTTGTGAGGAGGGAAAGAGCATCAACTGTTTCTCAGGTGGCCCCATCAAGGACATTGCTGGGAGTGGGGTGCTGCTGACACAGAGCATTGGGAAATGGAAGACTGGGGTTGTCTTTTGTGGTTAGGGATCAGCTGAGAGGGGTAGCAGGGAGTCTGGGGATGCCTGCTTCTTCATGTGTGTGGTGTCGAAAGGACCACAAACCCTACGGTCCGTGTGGGAACAAGGACCAGAACTTCAAAAAAGCAGATGTTTGCTGGGGGAAACACAGGCACTGTGGCCACCCAGGAGCCTGAGCAGCTTACAAAGAACTTTTCATGCTGCAGTTTGGGTCCTTTTAAATGGCATGCTAAGATCTCCTCATAATTTCTCTTGACTGAGGTATAAAATGGGAGGTAGATATTGTATATCTGCCCTTACTTTATCTGATTTGTCTAGTTTGACAGTGTCTGGCACAATGATAGTGCTGAACACAACTGAAATATAAGCAATACCAAAAAACTTTCCAGAGGAGTTGCAGAAGCTCAAGGATGCAGCAAACAAAAGTGGGAATCTGAGTCTAGGACATGGGGCAAGGGAAGACTGTGACTGCCTTAGTTGCAGACTTCTCTATGCTAACACACATTTGACCAATGTTTTAAGAAATTTTTGATGGCATCATAGAGCTTGTCCACATGTAAAATGCTCATGGCAAGCTTGATATATTTAGTTTTGAGGATGTAACCTCCATTTTTTCAAACCAATCTCCTATCCACCTGCTCTCGCGGAAGGACATTTGATCAGAAGCCTCAACAGAGGGCAGTCTTTGGGGAGCAAAAGGTCCTTGAGTCCATGGCAAGCCACCACATGACAATGATGTGTCTGCTCAGTGGAGGATGCACAATGCCATTCAGGAAACGATGGGAGAGGAGGCATGAAGGGAAGAACCCCTTCTACAGCAAGTATGAGGATGTCTTAGGCTGAGTCAGATTTGGAGACTTGATGAACAAGCCAGATATTTCAAAAGGAGAATTCTGGATACTTGCAGGGACTCTCACCTAATGCCAACGAGTTCTCCAGAATGATGAGAAAAGTACAAGGAAATGTAATGATGTAGGTTTTATTCCCTCCCCAGATCTATGTATTTCTCATGCTACCTGATTAAAGATTTTTGTTAAGAAACCAAGGTGAATCCTGGGAGTGCTTCAAGGTCTGAAAGAAAGGAGTCCAAGGAATGTTTGTTCTAGTGGAGAGATCATGTAATATTTTTTTTTAAATTTCAAGATATATTTCACATGTATACATGAAGGTGGACAACTATTTAATGTTGCAGTGAGCAGCAGGGTGTTATGATGCACTGCAGAAGGTGAGAGTAACCAGCTTCTTGTTAACAGATCCTTTGGGGTGGATTAGAGTGAAACAACACTGGATGATCAGTGTTTGTAAATACACACATGTATGGTTTATTACAGAACACTTTGGTTGCAAAAGAAAACAGGTATGTAGCCATTTTGGTTATTATTGTCTGTAGCAATATAAAAATATGAAATCATTGCAATATGAACACGCAACAACATCACCCAAGGACATGCAGGAGGGAGAAGAGAGAAAGAGAAAGGACAAGAGTGTGCAGATGTCATCACTCGTAGGCCCTGCAATGAGACTGGGTTGCTACTCAGTCTTGATTGAAGTGGTGGTCACAGACCTGATCCATCAGGTGCTGGGGGATATCCAAAAAAGTAGTGGGGGAAAAGCCTTGGGAAAACCCACAGAACACAACATCCGTTGGGTTTATGTTCACTCAGGTTCAGGTGGGAACGCCACATACCTCTCCTGAGCCGGGAGCTTCACACTGGATGATGGTAAGGTTGTGAATCAAGGGACACTTCAGGAGTGTCCCTTGATTCAGGAGGAAGGGACACCTTCTGAGTTGACACAGCTGCCCATCACACTAGCGCATTTGAGTCGATTATAGCCCATTATGGCTCATCAGCAGAGATGAAAACCCTCAGGCCACGTGCCAATGTCCCCGTACTGTTCCCGGTGGGAGGAGGGAGAGCCCCACAATCCAGTGGTTTGTGCAAGGGAGAGCAACTCAGCATGAGTAGAGGCACCACCACGTCTCCACAGGATCTGTCTCTTATCTCACTCACTGCCCATCATTCACCCTCTGAGATACCAGATCAGGGGTTGGCCATTACACACCCCAAAGCTCACCTCCTCCATTTCAATAAAGCAGCCGAACGTCTCCACAAAAGGGTGAATGTTTTGAGTCATTATCCCTTAACAGTTCCGTCTCTCACACTAGGAATGAAGGACACAGGCAAAGCCATCCACATGAATCTATGGGCAGTGTATTCCTCAGCTGAAACTAAGAAGGAGCTTGTGAGCATGTTGTTGACAGAGCAGGGCACTGCCATGCCTCTTCTGCAGTTAAACACAGTCTGGAGAGAGTTTTGGTTCTGGCTGACCTGGTGGTCTGCGCTAGGAGGAACTCTTGAGGCGAGAGTAAGTTGATGCATTGGGCAGTGTTGGATACCCTAGACTTGTGACGGTGGGGGGCCAGTAGGAGAGGCTGGGATAGGAGACCCATCACAGACCTACCTCTGCTACCTGAGACCCATCACAGGTGTCCAAATGTGGGCAAAGTAGAGGGCTGGTATCATTAAGACAGCCTCTGCCTGTGCTGTGTCAGCCACAGACATGTTCTCATGGCACAGGACCAAAACACGGAACAGCAGCTGCGCTGTGGAGGGGGCATAAAGAGGGGAAAGTTCTCAGCCCTACACCCACATCACAGTCATCTGTGTTATTAATTACCTGCAAGGAGGAAATTCAAAAGTGCAGAGGTAAGAGATCTCTGGGGTCTTCACAGCTCTTGGAAAATCAGAGGTAAAAAGCTCAGAACCTCCTTCTCAGGGCAGTTTCAGATATTTCTCTCATTTTAAAAAAATTTCCATGTCAGCTTCTCAGCTGTACTTGCATATGGGGTACATATGGAGGAGAGAAAAAAAAGCAGTGACTGGTGCCAAACGGGGCCTGCTGCAGCTTTTAACAGTCCTCTCCTCTTACGATTAAAATGCAGCTTTGCCCAGTGAAAATGCTGCTTTATTGCTGCAAAAATACTTCCCAAAGACAAAGACATGGCCCTTGGAGCACAGCAGGGAAACGTGACGTGAAGCAGGCGTCTTCAGAGTGACAGGCACAGTGGCTGAGTGCAGCAGCCAGGTCAGGGCTGTCCCAGAGACTCCCATCCCTACTGACCTGGCTGGCAGGGGATCAGCAGCTGGGAGCTGCTCGTAGGTGGGCTGAGCAGTACATGGGCTGGGGTTCTTATGGGGAAAAGCAGCGATGATGCATGGTTCAGGCTGCCCTGGATCCCACCTCAGGGGATGGGACCATGCTGGGCCTTCATCCATCCATCATGTTTTGCTGCCCAGATGGGCAACTCTCCTCCATCTCACCTGGACATTAGTAGGGACGTCTCTCCAGCTCCAACAGGCTGCTTTCACCTAGGACCTGGCCCTCTCCTCTTCACATCTCCACGGTCCTGGCCTCATTTCCATGCTCTGCAGTCTTTGTGCATCTGAGGGCAATTGCACATGCCTTCTGCATCCTGCCACCATGTCCCTGTCTGGGGCCAGCTGATTCTTCTGCTATCATGTATTTTGCCTGACACTGCCCAGAGGAGTGAGCCCTGGTGGGGGCTCCTCTTCCCACTGGCCCTGGGCGATGGGCAGGAAGAGAAGTGACAGCCAAGGCCTGGAGGAGGACACGCCAGAAACCAGGAAAGCCAATCAATTTTTGACGCCTGTGGTGGGCTGTGGCTCTGCTGCTGTATCCGGGAAGTGGCTGGCAGCTCCTTTGAAGCTTCCTGCCCCATCTGCCTGCCAGCTGCTCTCCATGCTGCAGCTGCCCACAAAGGCACCGTGGGCGGGCGGGAGGCAGAACAGGAGCGATGCTGAGGCTCAGGTCTGGTGGGATGGTGAACTGCCCGCAGCCGGGACGGGTGATGTGCCACCCATGCAGCATTGGAGGACAGAGTTTTGGTGCCATGGCTGTGAGCTATGGTCCATGGAGTCTTCCTCTCCTCTTCCACAGCACCTGATAGTCTCTGAGCAGCAAGTCAAAATCTATTTCCAATCAAGACAAATAGCACTTCCGTGGGATGCCAAATACTTTTGCAGGGATCTGGCTTGAAGCTGCAGGAGGACAGTGCTGTTTACAGTATGAACCTGCCTCAGGACAGTGCTGGTGACTGCATAAACCTAAGTCACTGTTTCAGGGATGCCCAAAAGCAGGGAAGAAGATATGGGCTTACCTAAGTCAGTGGGGTCTTAACACTTTCGGCTGGTTCTTGCCAAAGTCCCTAGGAAAAAGAGCTTTTCAGGAGTTGTTTTCTTGCCTGTGCTATCTGTGCCTGTTCTCCTGCACTATATACATCTCACCCACCTGGCTGCATCCTCAGCAATCTGTGATGGCTGCACGTCCTCTTTAAATGCAACAGCAGGCTGTGAAATGTTTTGTTATCAAAGCTCTGTCTTTTGGCTGTACCGCATCTGTGATCAGTACCCATTTTAAAGCTTCTTGCATGACACTGCAGAGTTTTCTTCACCAAACAGGATGCAGAGTAGATGGGAAATTGGTGCATTGTGTTGCTTTTTTTTTTAATCCTTGTCTTGTCTTTCATTTAGTTTTGAAAGATGCGGTTAGGGACATGGTTTAGTGGTGGACGTGGCAGTGCTGGGTTAATGGCTGGACTTGATGACCTTGGAGGTTTTTTCCAAGGTTAATGAGTCTATGATTCTCTATTTTTGCTTTCCCTGTTTCACAGATACACACCCGCACTTATGCGGTAGACGTCCTTTACTGCTGATGCTCACTCACATTATGTCTTCATGCCAAAATGAGATTTGTATTCATCTCTTCCTGTAGCAGCCCATTGGTGAAGAGCTGGACATCTTAGCAGTTGCAATCAGCTAAAACCAATTTTGGTGAAGTTACTTCAGAAATGGAAAGTGAAATTAGAAGTTAGATTTCATTGTGAAAGAACTGGTTGCACAGCATTAAAAAGTGGTGGGATTAGTAAAGAAATATGGAATAAAAATAATAAGCTTCATGAAAACAGGTGGGTTTTTTTTTTTTTTTCCCAAACATTGGTAAGTTGTCAGAATACTTTGTCAGACCCAAAGTTACCTTTCTTTGAAAAAAAAATGATCCCATTTTTCCAGAACAGTCTCTGGGAAGCTGTGAGAAATCACGTATATTGTAGTCACCTCATCTCAAACATTCTGAAATTTCTGTGGCAACCACAGCCCAGAGACAGAGGCAAAAAGTATTGGGTTGGAATGGAAAGGAATGAGTGGCTGCTCCTGGGCTATAAGAAAATAACACAGGTCTTAAAGTGTCCTCCAGTGTCAACCCAAACAAAGGGTGGTCTGTGCTTAATTTTCCTTGGAGTGACAAGGGTGTAGTTTCCAAACACAATGAGATTTCTTTCCATGAAATTTAATTTATGAATCAAGATTACATTTTCAAATGGAGAAATTAACAAGTCCACGGATTTCTGGATTCATATGCTTTGACAAATGAGGTCGATTTTAATGGCATTACCACTGAGTGGACAAATGAGACTAATTTCCAGGATAGTGGATTCCAGATATAAAAAAAAATTGTTGGTGATAAAGATTTATGAATACCGTGTTCACGCTGATGAAGTGCTTGGTTGTTGCTACTTAAAACGTAATACTAGTTCCCCTTGGATATTTTTTTTTCTTTTGTTTCTATCCTGTGGCCTTTTTGAGGGCAGGAAAAGAAGAAGACAGCAAAAGGATTTAGAGGATGTGAATGGGGTCAGGCTCTGCACGCGCTAAAGAAACAACAAATTGTTTGAGGTCACAGACATTGTTAAATTGCACTCAAAATGTCCAGTGCTTTTGTTCCAGCTGATATCCTAAAGCAGATGTTTGGTTGTTTATTCAATGTGGAGATAAAGCTGAGCTGGCGTGGTGGGGACTGTCGCTTGCCGATGCAGCCTGCCTGGGGCACGGTGCCAGCAGGAGATGCTTCAGACCCTGGTGCTGTGCCTCCTTTCCTAGCAAGAGGAATGATGCCTGCAGAGGTGCTCAGGAAGAGGTGCCTGAGACCCAGAGGGTGGTGGGAACATCCTGACTCAGCTCCCTCCTGCTATCTCACAGGAAAAGAAGAGGAAAAGGTGTGGGGATTTCTAAGGGGAGGCATAACTTCTGCTGCTGGATCTTTGGTGGGGTTTCCAGGCTGCCCCAGGAGGGAAACAGGTGGAAAAGGAACAGCATTGGTTGACTCCTTGAGCTATGCATGCCTCTATGGGACATGTGGGTTTTTTCTTTCTGGTGCAGGAGGAGGGCAGAGCAGCTCTTGGCCAGCACTGGGCAGTTTTGAGCTCCTCATGAAGGCTACTGATTTCAGAGGCAAAATGTTTTTAAGAGCTTGAGGTTTTTTTGCATGCTGAAGTGACAGTACTCTGGGAAAGCACTGGTGGGCTCTCAGCTCCTCTAAACACATTTCCATCAACTGCTGATGCCAGGGAACAGCATCAGGCTGTGTGCTGCTTAAGCAGTGCAATAAACCCGGTGGGAGCAAAATGCTTCTCTGGGCCATTCTGCCTCCAGAAGCTCTTGTTGTGCACTGTTGGATGGGATGCTGAGTAGTTTAAGTGGAATTCCTGTAGCTACTGAAATATTCTGGCCTTTAAAATGACCTTGTTCCTCTATCAATGACTAATATCAGTGAGTAATAATCTTTCTTTTCTGACTGGTCTTTTTTAAAAATAATAATTCTTGGGGTTTGGTGTAAGGTAGCAATTGCAAATAGACAACATTTCTTTAGATTTATCAAAATATACCGACAAAAACAATCCCAAGAAATGTCAGAAGAAAGATTGACTGTGCAAGTAAAGTTCTATTCTGTATATAATGTTCCCTCTGCAATGTGGGTTTGCAGTTTCATATTGCACCATAAAGAGCAGGTAGCACATATGCCCTTCTGAAGGATACATGAGCCCTTCTAATTCACTCCTGTAACTGTCTGTTACATGCCTTCTGTTCAGCTATTATTTAAAAAAAATATAAATGTGATCTGAATAATTTTCTGCCTCCTGAATTTCTTACTTTTTTTCTCACTTATTTTTGCCCTAAGATATTCCTGACATTGCTTTTTCTTGGGGATGTTACATAACAGACTTTAACCTGTAGCAGTTGTTTAAAATTAACTCTGGCAAAATGAATGTAATATTACCATATTATTCTAATAGGAGGTGATTTCCCTGCTTCAGAGACCAGAATATCCACGCACAGCATCTGGTGAATTAAAGTCCAGGAGGGAAGAAGCTAGCAAAGAAGGTAGGGACACAGATGAAGACAGAAAAAGTCAGTGTCTTTTTCCCTTTAACTCTTGGCACCTTCTACCAGCTCACCTGCTCCATGGCCCCAACTTCTGATGAGATGATTTGATGAATCTGTACTGTTAGGCTTGTTTTCATATTTTGAGGTTACATGTCTGAGGTCTAGGGCTGCATTCATCCTATACCTGGAGCACCAGAAGTAAACATGCTGCTAACTGATTTCCCATGTCTTTCAAAATTGGGCATCTCTAGAGAGTGGTTCACAAGTTGGGTGGGACATACCAACACCTTTTTTAAACAGACTGAGGTCAGTTTTGCAAAATATGATTCCAAAATCATCTGTCTATATTGACAATTTGGGTATTTCAGGAAGTCTTGCCAAAGAAATGGACCTCCAAGTCGCTACCTCAAAAGAAACCAGGCAGAGAAAACACTTCTGCCCCTTGCCCAGCAAATAATATTTGACAACTGTTAGAAAAGCATTTTTCAATCACTTTGCAGAGGTGTTTTGTACCAATGAAGGTGAGGGTGGGTGCTCAGTGACATTGTCAGATGCCAACCAGTAATGCATTTCTGTCAATATCAATAGGAGTTGGCAAGACAACACTTTTCAGATTCTGTGAAGTAGAAACTCCTTTTTCTAAGCTGGCCATTAAATGCTTAAGAATCTAAATCTCCCTGAAAATCTCATTCCTTGGGAGTTAAGTTGCTTTTCAAAACGGTGTATTTGGGACCCTAAGTCATTTTTCAGAATGCCTTTTTGAAACATGTCATTGTAGATCCTCTTAGATGCTGCCTGTGACCACAATACGTTGGGGAGGGCTTGAGATAGCCAAGAAAATTTGATTACCTATTTGTTGAGCATGTTCCTAGGCAGGATAAGTGCAAAGAGTAATTTTATTTAGCTTGAAGTATCTGGTAAACATAAGGAGAAAAAGAGTTCTGCAGTCGGACAGGTCTTATCTCAGCATCTTTATTTACATTTTCAAAGAACACTGACGCAATCAAGCTACCAAAAGAACTGCTTTCCATCAGCCTGGGAACAGAAACAAATTAGTCTTTAATAGTGCTGTGTGAAAACTATGGCGAATGTTATGTAAAACTGTGCAAACAGAATGTTTGTGTTCTAGTTCCAGGTCATTTAGTGGGCAAAAAGAGAGACATTTTGTGTGAAATAGCCATGAAGTGGTTTGCTATTATATAAGGATAGGAACTGCTAGATCAAACTAATGGTGACAGGCTGAGAACCAGATGCTTCAAAGCAAAATGCACGACATCCCAGTGTGGCTAATTATGAAATAGTCTGACCATAGGGGAAATTTCTGCATAAATGACTTTAGTCCTAAAAGGCTACATGTTTGTATTGCTTCTGAAAGGTTTTAATCTGATTTCCCACAGACACAGGGCTTATGCAACCAGTGTGCTCCCTGGCTGTGCAAATCTCTGGCTCCCTCCCTCTCTGTCTACTCCCCTGTCTCCAGCAAACTCTGAACACATCCAATCTCTGCCACGTGGAGCAGAGAGGAGCAGGTCTCACACATAGTTAATTTCCTACAGGTTTCTTGAATATAAACTGCTCCCTAGTAAGGAGAGACAGGTAATCATGCCAGCTCAAGGTGAGCTTACACATCATTAGAAACCAGAGAAACCATACAGGAGAGCATCTTATAAGTGCTCCAGCTGTGGGAAAAGCTTCAACCATGGCTCTCCATCAACATGAGAGGCAAATCCTAGGTAGCCACTGGCACTAACGGTGCTATCTCTTTCTCCTGTTGATTATAACTGTGGATATCCTGAGGATCTAATATAAATGCTTAACTCTTTGTGACTGAGCATGTTCTTAGCTTTAACAACCTCCAGGAGCAATGAGTACTAGTTGAATAAATTGCAGATAGGACATTTCCTTTAGGTACCCAAAATATCTGTAGGAAATCTGTTTTCCTTGTAGCTCTTCCCATAAAGCAGCTGGGCTTAATTAGTGCATGATGCTCTTTATGGGCCAGCAGGCTAATTTGTAAATTAATTAGAAGTAAGTTGAAGGTGGTCTCTTGCCCCTTGGGAATGCTAAAATTAATTGCTTCAAGGTGTTAAAACCTTGTCTCTGCCACACTGGGCTGGTTGACCCTTCTCTGGAGACAAAACCATGTTACAAAATTTGTTATCTCTCTTCTCAGACTGGGACAGGGCCACTCCATGGCATCCATCTTTTTCGCACTGGGCTTCTGTGGAGTCCTCAGGATGACGACACGGCGTATTCAAAGACTGGCCATCTTCTCAAGGACCTGGGCCACAGTGAGCTGCCCATGCCAATCTTGCACTGCCCCTTGCACTGTTAAATGCCACATCTTGTACCTCCTCTTCCTCACCTTAACAGCAGTATGAACTAAATGAAGCCTCGTAGGAGAAGACCCATGGTTCTTGCCATCGTGCTCACATAGGCCCTGATGGTGTATAACATTGAACAAAAGTTACAATAGGAAGTTCTAAGGTGGGAAAGTGGGTCTTCTAAACTAGAAGGAGATATGCATATGTGTTTTCCACAAAGTTCAGCAGCTGGTATAACATTGCTAATGGGGCTAATATATTCACAGATATTTTGACAACTTCTCAAGGCAGTCCGATTTCAATTGCAATTGCACAACTCGCCTTTTACTTTTCATCAATGTTTGTGCAAGGATAGTATTGTTCCTAGGAGCAGTGTTGCGAAGGAACTTTGACACACCCACCTCTGGGCTGCTTGCTACTAAAATGAAGTAAGCAAAATAAAATCAATCTATATTTCATTTGGAAGCCCAAATGATTTGTAAGATGAGCCAACTTGTCAGGGTCAGTCAGAACTGGCAAGTAATATGTCATGTCTGAGATGGTGAGTTACATGATTCAGCTGCTTGACTGAAACCCTCAAATATGCAGGGAAACATAGCTCTGGAGTCTGTTTAGACAAGAGGTTAATTGAATAAGTTCAGAATTTGGCACTGTATATATGTTTGTCCCCACAATGAGCAGAGCCATGTGTTCATTCAGTTTCTTGGAGATGTGGCTTTGGTTCACACAGAAGCGCTGAAATAAGCCGGTGGTCTGAGAGAAGAGCAGCAAAATCTTGCAGGTCAGAAGGGACACAGACCCTGGTGAGTCCAAAGGACTGATGGCAGTTCTTATCAGTTTCTTTCTGAAACAAGGCTCTGAAGAATTTTGCTTGGTCTTTTTGTGAAGTAGCTGAGTATTACATGTTTTTGACAGGACAACCTATTTGATGTAATACTGAGCTTCTCTGAGAAGCCGTATCAGCATGTTATTTTCTATACCTTCTCTCTGGCCCTGGTACATTTTTGTCCATACGTGCAATATACTTTCTGTTCCAGTCTTCTCTTGCATATCTACCACACATCCTTGTTGCCACACTCTCACATAATCTATTATTAGGGTGATTTTTCTGGCTTTTAAGAGCAGTGTTAACAAGGATCAGATGCTGCCATCACTTAGGAGAGAGCTCGGTTTCCTTTGCCAGGTGCGCTATGCACTGGTAAAAGAAGAAAAATCCATCGATGTGGACATTACAGTGAAGTTCTTGTATTTAGCAGGTGAAAAGCCACTACTCGACCTGTAGCGAGATTTGCTCATGGAAAACCCCTGGAAGCTGTTTTTAGCAGCAAGGCATTAGTCACCCTTGGAAGGCTGCTGGCTGCTCCACGCCTCTGGCTTGCACTGTGCCACGCCACGTGTGGGGAGTGTTCTGGATGCTGCACAGCTTTAACAGCCACTCCCGCCTTGCCCCAGGTGTTGAGTTTAAGTGCACGGCTCCTGCTTATTTTAGGAAAACATGAGCTCACATTCCAGACAGCCTTCTCTCCAGCCAGAACATGTGGGCTGGTCCTTCCCTCTTCTGGGGGGCCGGGAGGGGTAAGGCCCCACATATGCCAGGAGCGCATGATGGGATTTCTGTCAAACTGGTCTGGGGACATGGAGTGGTCAGGAGACAAGGCAAGGGTGAGGAAGGGCTGAGAAAAGGATTTTTTCCATGTCAGATGGAGATTAGGCAAAGAGGAGACAGCAGAGCAGTGAAGTCATGGAGAGAGGTCTGAGGATTGGAATCTATTAGATCATCAGAAGTGGCGGATTAAGTCATGCTGCACAAAGGCTAAGGCAACTCCTAAAAAAACTTAGAAAGGGAAAATGCAGGTGATGAAGGAAATAATCAGTTTAATAGACTGGAAATCTGGCTTGCCTGCAGGGATGCCACCTCAGAGCAATGACTCTCCTTGGGAAGAAGAAAGGCAGCTGCTGCCTGCTGGGTGGTTACTCACCCTCTCCAATCTCCAGTTCCCCCCTATCTCCAGCACAGCTGGGCCAGCCACAGAGGGGACTCTGGCTCAGTGTCCCAGGGAGAGTGCCAGATTTGTCTGGCTAGTGGAGGAGAGTGAGGAAAGCCCCAGTGAGGATGGCACTCCGCTGGCTGTGCAGGCATGGGGATGTGCTTTGGCATGAGTTAGCAGAAGCTCAGCCAGGTCGCTTCTCCCAGACCAGGCATCCCTTTCCTTCCTCTGCAGCTGAGACAGGGATTTGCAGAGAACAAAGACTGCTAATACACAGTGTCATTGCTTTATAAGGAAATGTCTTGAAATATTATAGCTTTTGTTGATGCCTTTATATTATGACAGCCTAAGAGTGTGTGGACCTTGAACTGGATAAACAGAGTTGGGAACACTTTTTCTGGTGGAGGGTACTAAACAAATATAAAAATGTTAGAAAAGATACAGCATTTCATTTAGACATGTTGGAACACTGTGATGTTTTGTTTGGTGAATTTTCAGGGCCAGGGTACTCTTCATTCAAAATACCTAGAAAGTAATACATGAAAAGTATAACAGGAAAAAAGGGTTGAACAGAGGGTCTTGTTTGATACAAGGTTGTGGGAGATGAAAACTGGCTGTCTCAGCTGCTGAATTATTCCTTCAGGTTTTCTGCTACGGATCTCTGGAGCAATGGAACAGTGGGCTCTTAAATCTTGACAGGGGATCCTCCTGGTGCAGGGAAAGCCCCTGGGTGGCCCCAAGAGAAGCAGGTTGCTTAAGAGAGGCTCCAGTTATGTTTTAGTCAGGCAGGTCTCTCTGTATAGGGCTGAAAGTACCCAGGAAGGCACAATACAGCTGAGAAATTCTCTCCTCTGTTTCCATTTGTGGCTTATGCAATAATCTTTCCAAGGAACCTTATAAACCTCTAAGTAGTGGGATTTTTAAAACACTGCTGTTATGGTGGGCTCTACCTACGGAACAGTGTAGTTCTGCCTCCTTTGTTATGTGTAAATGGTGCCCTTCTTTTAGGTCTACTAATAAAAGAAACTTAAACCTCAATGTGAAAGTCCTTGTAAAGTCACAAATCAAACACATTCCTGCTGGTTTTCCCCAATACACAAGACACTGGTGTGGCTGCTGCATCGGGGGTAAGTGTCAGACCTTAGCCAGGGAGCTTACCAGGTCAGCTGCAAGGCCTGTTGCTCTGCATTTGGGATCACCGGCTCTGCCTACGGGGCAGAGTTGGAAAGGAGGGTTTTACACAGGAAAAGGTCTCTAAAATGAGAGGGGAAAGGGCGGGGAAACTTCAGACACATTAGAGACAATGGAGAATATGACATCTGGAATCTGGGTAGAATAGTTCATAATCTGTATCACACTTTGATAATCTCTTTAATACAACTTTTGAATCAACCTAGTGGAATAAATTCACACAGAATTTATTTCCCTGCAAGTGGCTTATCCAGGCTTGTTCACAGGTCTATGGAAAACTCTCCTCTCAGTTAAAGCATTTAATTCTATATACTGGCATTTTAAAAAGTAGGAAAGGAGGGATGTATCTGATTTTCCCAAACTGCCCAGGGTGTCACCTACATACTGTGCAGACAGCCCAGTCCTCAAGGCACTAGAGTCCTGTTATCTTTGTGTGGAGGCGATGAGTGCATGTAGATTGGTACAGTCTGTGCATTTTTGGAGAAAGCTAAGGTTCAGATGGCATCTTGAGAAGTCTCCTAGCTTTATACTTCCTATGGTTTCTGTGAGCAATTGCCTTTTGGGAAAACTAATGAAAGAAAAAGTCTATAGGTGAGTGGGAAGTGTGGGCTGATTCCTGGAGAAAAGTACAGTGGAAAAAACAGTAAGGCTGAATTTAGATAGATCTATAAAATATAAAAATGATGCCAACTCTTTCTTTCCTATTGCCAAGACAGTGTGATTTTATAAATAGAAAGAGTGAGGGTCTCTGTAAGTCATTAAGAGTTGGTACTTTGGCTCACCTAATCTCATCTTCGTGTGCTTTTGCGCAAAAGCAAGGACTGTCCCCTGTGAACAACACGAAGGTCAACTCTGCTTGTCACTAAGTGCCCTCAGAAAAGATGAAGTCTCACAATAACATTTTAAGGCACACAGGATCTTGCTGTGGAGATCATCGAAGCTTCTGAGGGCTGACAGGTTTCCATGTGGTGTCCCCTTGGGAGCAGATAAAACAGCGGTGGTCTCAGTTTTTGTATTCATGGGTGGGAGATCAGTTTTGACCCCGATGATGTTCCAAACCCTCAGGAAAGGTTAAAGCAGAGGGGCTCATGCTGGTGTTCTGGGATGATGGGGCTTGAGTCTGGGATTAAGCCCTTCTTTGTGCCTCACATGATGTGGCAGCCCTGAGGACCTGCTGTCTTATGTGTTTGGGTATGATGAAGTATATGTTCCCAAGGACCAGCCAGGCAAAAGCAGATGGCCACTTGGAAGTGGCTTTAGGGCCAAATCCAACCCACTGGTCCTCTTCTGAGCCATTCTGGTGAAGCTGGTGTGAGGTCATAGACCTGCTCTCTCTCTGAGATGGAAAGGATGTGCCCATCTGGACTATGAAACGAACTGCTAGAGGCAGAATCCAGTTCCCACATATGTTGTGCTTTTCTTAGGGTGGCAGAAGGAATGAAAACTTTCAAAAATGGGACAGAAAGATAAAAAAAGAAATTATTTTTGTAGTTGGGAAAAGGCAGAGAAAGTAAGAGAGAGGCCTTGAATGGATCTTTATTTTTGCTGCCAGCGGTCCCAGGATGAAGGCAAGATCCTTGTATATACCCATCTGGTTTCTACCACGGGATACAGCAGAGTTGACAGGTTTCCACCAAGAGGGTTAGATTCTGTTAAAGCAGCATTTTCTCATGGAAAATATTTTCTGCTGGAACATTTTTGGCTAACTTTCGGCACGAGCATGAAAGGCTCTGACAGCTGTGCTACAGTTACTTCATCCATTAACAGCACCGAGGCTCTGGAGGGGCAACAGGGGGCTAAAGGCACAACCCCGACCTCTCTGTGGTGATGCTGAACATGGGCTGCCCTGTCTGCAGCTCTGGCCACCCCAAATTGCTGCAGTGGTGAAAGCCTTGGGTGCCTGCAGGCAGTGTGGGGTTTGGCTGAGTGGTGGTGGCTGCATCTGCCCACGCAGGGCCTGCTCCCCGTGGGCGAAATGGCCGTGTTATGACTTTCAGCCTTGCTTTAATCCGATTGATGGAGTGGCCAGGGATGCTGATGGGATTAAAGCTCAGCAGAATGACGAAGCACTTGGGATTTGCCTTTGTGCAGATCCCTGCAGCACACCAAAGGGGAATGGCTGCTTCTGATTTACAAGCCGCAAGAACGCTGCACTGAGGTGAAGTGTTTTCTCCACAGTCTGTAGCCACAGCCTGGTCTGACACGTTTTTGATGGTGTCTAATATGTTGTGCATGGTGTCAGGCATTGGGACATCACTATGGAGCCGGCGGATATTGGGCTCTGCTTCCCAAGAGGTGACCTGGCAGGTGGCAGCTCTGTGGGCACCTCTCTTTTCGCCCCCAATCAGATGAGAACTGACATAATTGCTCTTGGGGTTGCTCAGCTCTGAGGGGATGACGGTCTGGGCTCCTCGGGAGGTATAAATCACCCAGTGCTCACTCGACGGCAAGGTGGATTTGCACCATTTATGAATTTCATTCGTTGCACTTAAAAAGATTCCTTTTTATTTTCCCCACGTGAAAAAAGAAAAGGAAAATTAAAGCAAAGCATTTTTACACCTCCCGATTGCTTTGTTTACAGGAGCTGTGTCTCTAAATGCTCCAGGCTGAAGCACGGGTGCTGCTAATAGAGTAAATTGCAAATACATCGCGGCAATCATCCCTGCCGCTTTCACAGGAACCGACCACTCCCTCTCGAGTAAGCCTCCGATTTTAAGCCCTGAAAGAGCAGCTTGACACCCTGTGACCTGCCTGGTAATGTTCCTAATCCACCTTTTTATAAATACACGTTCCCGAGGGGGGTGGTGGGCAGCGGGGGAGGACGGCGAGTGCAGCCGGCAGGATCTCTCTGCCTCGCCTTGTGCGGTGCTTGCGGGAAGCTGATGAAGGTGGTCACAGGGTAAGTGGATTAAACCCGGGGAACGTCAGTTCAAAAATAGGAGCTGCAGCCTGACATAAACATCTTGAGTAGAGAGAGGATTTGCGGGTGACCAGCGCCAGGCCCCCAGAGGAAGTCAGGGTGGGTCTGGTCTCGCCGGAATTTCCTATGTTGGCTGTGGACACGGTCTGGAGACGCCAGGGGATTCGCTGGGTATGGCTCTGCCTGGCTCCAAACCCTGCAGTTTACACGCATCCCTGCAAGATGCAGCTGGTGAAGCAAAATCGAAACAAGGTCCTCCAGGGGTGGCTGTCAGGGTCGGGTGCTCCCTCCCCCTGCCCTGGTTTGAGCCCATCAGGTATCTGGGCTTGACAGTGCCTGACACCAAACCCTCTTCCAGAAGGATAGCAACACCTGGAGTTAAAAATAAGATGGAGACATATTAACAACAACAACAAAAAAGGTAATAAAATAACCATTATAACCATTACAATAAGGAAGAGTTAAAAGCAGGATTTAAAAATACAAATAAAGTAGTAAGAATTAGCCTCCCCTCCTTGTGCTTCCCCAAACTTTTTATTCCTTCTTTTCTTCGTGCAGAGAATTATATTCTTCATGACAGTGGCTGGTTTTACCTTCTGTCTTGTGCAGTGAGAGGGTATCTCCAGGCTTTGCTAATCACAGCAATACCCACACTAATGACAGTTCTTGCTCCTCTATAATATATGACATTTTTTGACTGTTCCTTTTGCACTTCATCCCATTTATTTGCTTCACATAGAGTGATGCTAAGCCTGTAAGTAGTTTCCCTTGTAGTCTAAAGTGTATGTGGCTTGACTGTTGGATAGCTCAAATGCAGCTGTATGGTCTTTGGACCGAACAGTAAAAAAATACTTACTCTTTGACCCAGTATAATCATGTTAATTATTTTAAGTTTGAAGCTACTAAGTAGGGAAGATGGACAAATTAAAGCATGATGTGAGGGGTAGTGACTCTTTCAAGATCAATATTATTAAGATAATAAGCATATCTTGCTTTATATTATTTTCCTAGGTTTAAGTGCACAAAGGAAGCCCTGTTGAGTTTCACACACATAGGTTCTGAGCTAAAAAATAACAGCTCTGATCCCACATCTGTCTTTTGGCCCTTGGGAAGGGTTAGCTTTTTCTTTTTGTCCTAGTACTGCAGGAGTTAACAGCTTAGGGGATGGAAACATGTCTGAAAGTCTCCAGGAAGATAATACTTGGGAAGACCGGTTTAAGCTAAATAAGAAAGCAGATTTCATCGGCCTTCTTGGAAACAACCTGTCCAGAGATTTGTGATCCATTTCTAAATTTGGCCATTGCATTTTCCATGTACAGGAAGTGATGAAAACGGCAGCAGTAATCCCTGGTGAGTTTGAACACGTACATCAGGGGCTGAATGCCTTTGTTTGTTTAGGACTGCGGTAAGTTGGGTGTTGTAAACATGACTCATGACAAGTTTAATTAAGACAAAAAACATGGGAAATGTAGCAGAAGCTCACACATCTTTCTTGGCAGTTTTGGCAGCTGAAGATTTTTCTGAGAGATTTGAATGAGCTATACCAGCGCAAATATAAATACAGGTTTTATACTGATTTTCTCTTCCCTAAAATTATTTTTACCCTTGTTTTTTGGATGGTGCTAAAATAGTCTGAATAGAAGAAACCTGACCTAATGCATAAGTGCATTAACTTGTGGCAAGCCAAACTGCAGCTGATGAAAATAAAAGATGTGGTGAACATATGATAAAACTCCTAGTCAATTTGGTCCTGCCCCAACAATGAAAAATTTATTCCTGGATGAATCTGACTAAATGTATTAGACCCTCAAATACACACTTGTCAATGCAGAACCTGCCTATTTCTCAGATTTTCAAATACACATTTGGTGTTCAGATGAGCACACTTGCTGATGTAGCGAGAATTTGTTCCAGACTAAGCTTCACCTCTCTGCAGATGTTGTGTGGAGCCTCAGATTTTGGTTCAGACAAGTTTCTTCCTGAAACAGCTTATGCAGAGAACAAAATAGCCCTTATGAGTTGAGAGCTGTAGGCACAGTGTTCTTGGAAAGATGGTGTTGATACCCTTTTTGCAGAGTGGACAACAAATTCAGGTGATGGGCGTTGACCTGAAGTTTTGTTCATGGGGGGCACTTCTGGGAACTTCTGACCTATTTGAAAATCTCAGTGATGCCCAGTCACAGCATGGTGCTTAATGCCTTACAAATGACAACATATATTGGGATGAACTTTGTCTGCCTTCACATTGGCCGCTTGAAAGCTGAGCATCCAGTTAAGTTAGTCAGTTGGACTCTTCGTATTAATAAAGTGAGAAAAAGAGGCAGGTAGGAATATCTGATAGGAATTGGTCCCATGTCTGCAGTAGGTGCCTATTTCTAACCAGTGAAGCCACACAAGGCAGCCCTGGTGATTAGCTGAGACTGCCAACCTAACTGACTTCATTAAATTAAATTAATCCCAGCCTCGGAGACAGGAGTACTTGTGCCAAAACACTCCTTCATATGCAGGACTTGTAAAAGCATGTTTCTTCAGGACTTTAGGCAAGTTTATACCAAATTTCAAAAGTCTATTATCAAATAGAATTGTCTTAAGGGTTTTGAAGTCCAAGAAGGGCAGATTCATACTGGTGTGGGCAAAACCCTCTAGGCATGTGAAATAGATTAGCTGGGAAAGAGCTTTTAAAAATGTAAGATTTTTAGGTTCACGCAGCCTCTTGATATTCTCTAGAACTTGTGCTCTTAGTTCCTCCAGAAGCATTTGAAAACTCCCTGGCCAAATTAAAAAAAAAAAATTATGAAACTGGGAAAGTGAAATTTGGATTCTGAAGAAAGTTTAAGTCGCAGGACTTGCAGAGTCTGTGCCAGGATTCAGAAGTATTTTAAAATGCATCTAGATGAACATTTCAAAATAATTGCACAAATAATGCCAATATGTCTTTGAAAATCTACCCCCCAATATCTGCCCTTTCTCATTCCCTTTAATACAAAGCAGCAAAAAACCAAGTAATTGCAGATTGTCTGCTGGCCTTTGTGATTGAAACATCCCATTCGCATAAAGCAAATATTTGAGTGAAGGTTTTGTATAGCTTACTGTCTAAAATGTATGTTTTACACCATTCTGGTTATGTGTATGGATGGATTTATCAGAGGTTTCTCAATTAAATCCCTTCCCTTCCCTTCCCTTCCCTTCCCTTCCCCTGATTTTCACATGAAAATGTCTTGCATTTGTATTAAGTGTGTTTACAGACCAGAAATGCATGTACAGTGTGAATTTCTGGAGAAACTAATGGTGGGCAATTTTACCACCATTTCAAAAGCCCGAGTGCTCTGTTTTTCAAGGACAAGCCTGGAAAGGCCAGTTATTTACAGGGACATATAAACATTGCAGACATGGAAAATGAAGCCCCACTCCATTATGCAAAATTCCTGTAAATGCATAGAGGCTCTGAAAATCAGCGATGGGGAAAGGCCCTTCCTCTGGGAGCAGCACAGGCAGCAAGAGGGAGTGCTCCCAGCCATTGCAAAAGGAGGGTATGTGTCAGTAATATCCTCAAGCCACCCTCGTTGCAAGCTGTTGCATTGGGAACACTGCAGTGGGATTAAACAACACTCTGGAATGGGTTAGCTAAGGTACGGCTGCAGCCCTGTCTCTTGGCTGGGTTGGTGTTCCTGCCCTCTGTGCACCAAGGCTCTGCAGCAGCTCTCACCAGCCAGGCGTTGCTCCCCGGGCACAGCATTTTGGCACCAATGGAGATTTGTGGACCTGGGTGGTTTTGTTGAAGTCCTGTGTCCCTGTCTAGTGTGGGATGTATGGCAGGAAGCTCAGCATCCTGCAGGGTCCTGTCAGAGCAGCCTGGCTGCAGCAAGTGAGCTGTGACCAGCACTGGCTCATTAGCCTAATCAACTTGAGTGTCCTATGCATTCCTCTCAAAGCACTTTCAAAACCCAGAGTTAAAAGACAGATGAGTCCTGTAATGAAAGGGGAAGTATCATGTTTTACTACCAGATTTGAGAAAAATCCTATTCATAGCTCTTCTGGGACCATAATGGCTTCTGAAACATATTTTGTCTTGAAAGCTGAACCAAGGATGTAAGTCAGAATGACAGGACTTCTGTGGAATCTGCATTTGCAAGAGGCAGAAGGAAGAAATGTGTATAATAATAACAATAATAATAATAATAAATCATTCAAATACCAAGGCAAGAATGCAGAAGTAGGATTTGGTTTCACGCCTTGATCTTTATTTTTTAAAGTGACTATGTGTTATGTTTGGTTTCTTTGTTTGGGTTGGTTTTTGTTTGTTGGGGGTTTTTGTTTTTTTGTTTGGTTTTTTTTTTTTTTTGGTAGGATAGACCTTTTAAGTGTAAGAAGAAATTCTGGATGATCAAAAGAAGCGGTTCTCAAATCAGAAGGGTACCACCAGTAGCTCTGCTCAGGTTTGTGTGCTCTCCTGTGGATTTCATTCAAGTAGAATGGTAATAACTAATGAAGAAAGGACTCTGAGGCTCCTACTGAGTCAACTGAGGCAAAACTCCACTTTTAGATAAGGAAATTTTACCTGAGTAAGAGCTCAACATAGACTGTAAAATCTGGTCACGAAATCCCCAGCTAAGCTGGTAAGAAACCAAAATCCTTCAGACAGACAAGTAAAATAGGATTTCCAACCTCCATAGTTATTCACATCCTACTAATGAGCTCTGGCATCTGTGGCAGAATTGTTAAAGCGGTATTGATCTCCTGCAAAATTTGGTGTGTAATAGTGATTTGCAGACACAGAGAGAATATTGAATCCTCCTCCCTTGTTATTTCCCAGTGGGCTCATCAGTTGGGGAGTACTGGAAATGCAGATGGCATTTCCATTTCTCCTTTTCATCCATCAAGTGGTTATTTGATGGTCTGTCCAATCAGTATCACTGGGTTTTTTTCTCCCTTTTCACAAAAAATGTTATTGAATGTTGGTATTTGACACAGTCATATATTATAAAGCAAAGATTTAATGAAAGGAACTAGTTATAAACAGGCCCTTGATCCTGAGTAGAATGAATGCTATTTCTTTTTTGGTAGTTTTAAAAATAGCCAGTGCTGTTAAACATATTTGTATTTCAATACATATTTTTCCTGCTCTTTTAAATGTCACTGCCTCCTCTACTAACAGTGTTACAACCTGCATCTGCAGGCAGGACTGTGTGGCAGTTTTCCAAGAAGAACAGTCATGAGCACACCTGTACCACATTTCCCAGTGGGAGTTAGATGTGGTCTTATCAGCTGAAGACACATTCAGCCAGAGCAGGGAGCAAACCCCAGGTACCATTTCAGATCCAGCATTTCTACCTGACCCATCAGGGTCAGACCCTCCCAGAAGACTTCCTTGGGATGATCTCACACACATCTTATAAGAAAATTAAGTTGTGTTGTCCTCTGGGAGAACCACTGCTGTCTTTTCCCAAGGACTGCTCGTGCCATTACAATCTGGAATAGGGAACTGGATTCAGTGAGCTTGTGTCATATGCCTGACCTCTTCCCCTTCTTTGGAAAAGCTACCCAAATTTGGCCAAGCAATAAATGTCTATAAAAAAAGATCCATCCCTACGTGATTCATGGAGGCTTCTGACTCCAGAGCAGGGTTCGAGCAGTAAAGATGAAGCACGAGACCGTGTGCTGGAGAAGAAAACAAGATATTGAATAGCTGCTCATTAATCAAGTGCTGGGAACAGAGTGAGAGGGGTACAGCGGTAAAAAGTAGCAGGCAATTCTTACAATTAAAGGCTGTTTCAGGATGCAAATGTAGACAGGGAGGTGGGGGAGTGAAGTGATATTACACAAGCAACCTTAATTTACACATGCCTTACTTCTGGAGTGCTCAACTTGGCAATTCTGCTGCTGCTCTATGAGCACAAGAGTGGCTTTTTTTGCTATTGTATAGAGCAGTTTGCAGCCTTTCAGTTCCCTGTACTTCTCTGGCTTTAAAAGACGTGGAATATTTGTGACTGCCTTGTGTTGCGATGATGTGATTGCAGAGCTCTTTTCGGCTCAGTGGAAGAAATGAAAGGTTGGGCTCACTGTGAGCAGTTGCTAAGAAAGCAAGCAAGCAAGCAAGCAAGGCTATTTTAAACTGTTCCACAGAAGCACATACTGCCTTGATTGGTTATTGATTCCAGTTTCATTATGGAGAAAGCACATTTTTAGCCACAAACATATGCAGCCACATGTTGAGCTGCAAGTACGGAAACTGTAAGGCTCTGCTGTGGGCTGCACTGAACCCAAGCATCCAAAAAGTTGAGGACCCACATTTCCCACTCTAGCAAATGGCACCAGTCTCTTGAGAAAAGTTTTCTTGGCTCATTCAGCTATATCGAGCTTTGGATTCAATTCAGTTAGGAATCGGTTGTGACTTGGATCTTGCAGGCTGTCCCTAGACTGGCAGATGAAACAAAGCCTCGGACTGTTTTGAACATTGGAGCGTGACTGTCTATTCTGCAAAACTCTTGGACTGGTCCAGGGAGTGGTGGAGTCTGCATGAATTCCTGCCCTCCCCAAAAGTGCCGAGGCATGGGAGGGTGAGCCTTTGAGAAGGTGCTACAGGCCCTTCTGTGCAAGATGGCTTTGGCGTCAGACAACGTGCATGGGCATGTTCAGTGCTCTAGGAAGTGGTAGGTACACTTAAATGGATGTGTATATATATAAACATGGGCAGCCATACTTTCCAGGAATACACAGCAAGGTAATGCCTTCCAAATCCGTGTGGGTTTCAGTAGGTATCAGGAGGGAGCAAACCTGTATGTGCTGCCTCAGGGTGCACGGAAAGAAGAGATGTTGGGGCTGCTTTTACCCCAGCTAAGCCAAAATGGAGATTTTGTGGCAATTCAGCATTAGCCAAGGGCAGAAAGAATTCGGGCATGGAACAAGAACAAGCCTGCGGACACTGGGCTTTTGATATACCCTTTCTTCAGAGCTGTGCCAGTTCAGTCATTAGTTGAGAATAAATAACAACAAAGTACCTCCCTGAATCAATGTTTGTAGGAACAGAGCCCAAGGTCAGGCACATTTAAAAAGGACACTTTTTCCCCTGAAGAAAGCCAGAGTCTGTGAAAATGAACAAGGGAAAGACTTGGAAACTGTTAGCTATTTCCTGAAGGCTTTTCTCATTCCTTCTCATGCAAGTTAATGTGTGCTTTGCCTGGATGGAAATGGGTATTTCTTTTTTTTCAGAAGTACTGGAGATATCTTATTTTCCTTTTGTAGGAAGGTTCCAGACCCAGCAAACTTTCTCAGTTTCATGGCCTGAAAGAACTGAAATGTGGTCCGCGAAAGTCATCTGTTTGGGCCAGTTTTCAGAGGATGTTTGAGACAGACACCCCACAACAGTGAGAGAAGGGAAAGGAATCTTCTCAGTGCCTGTTGACACTGGACTGAGACAGTTGCTTCTGAAATTCCTATGCTGACCTGTGGATCTAAACGATTATCCATCCAAATTCTGATAATCCATTTGTCATCCGCAGGACTCTGGCCAAAGTCTGCAGTGACAGTTGTCTGGCCTGAAGATCCAGGTTTTCCTTTTAAGGTTGGCAGGAAAAAGGGCAGGTTATTGCTAGAAGTATTTCCTATCTAGGACTGAGATATGGTCTAAATGCACATCTTGATTCATATTTACCAGTGTAAACCAGCCTCATCTCTCATTACTGTTTCCTTAATATTTGATAAGTTGATCAATCTTCCTCCTTGGTTCAATTAATATTTAATCATGTATATAAAATCAAACAACTTCAAAATGAGAGATTTGGAGCCATTCTCCCCAGCCACAGCACACAGCTGTGTAATGACCAATGGAGATTTCAGAGTGGTGTCAAGCCTCTGCTCTGACTCAACTCAAAAGTTTGAGCCTGGACTTCTCCCACATTTGTTGTAGGGTCCCAAGCAAAGGGAGACCTTTTCTTGGTCTAGTCTTGTGGTTTCAGTTCAACCAGCTGCATTTTGATGAGTGTCTCTGTTTTTCAGTCAGGATTTAAACCTGCCTTCCAGGTGACAGGCTAGTTTAGAGCCCTGTTGTTTAGTGCTGTTCCCCAGGATAGTAGGATTAGCTTGGAGAGAGTTGGTTGGAGTGACCAAAGGAGAGCTGGAAACTGAGAAGTATTGCTGGATTCCAGGACCTCTGCTCTTTTGTAGTCCTTGGAAGGGCAAGGAATGTACCTGGGATGCTCAGCTCCCCTCAAGTCTTGTAAGGGGGTAGCCTGGTTTCTGGGCTGAGGACTGAGAATTCTCTAGGCAGTGGTGGGATGAGGAAGAGCAGGGGATTTCAGTGCTAGCATGGACATGAGGGCTTGTTTCTTGGTGTCTGGCCTTGGTACTGTGTTAGTTAATACTAGACTCAAAAACATCTGTGTTCTGGGCTCCTCTTTCCCTCGAAGAAGTAAGAGGATAGATTTTATATCAGAAATACGATGCCATTTAGTAATGAGACAGAATAACTTGCTTGCACCATGCTGATCACCATAAATAAAGGAATTCAGACAGTTGTTTTTATTTGAATGTACCATAACTCTGACTTCTCTAAGTGCTTCTTTTTTTGATACATTTTAAGCAAGGGGGCTCAAAATGAGGAAAACAGGATCAAATTTAACATCTCATGTTTCTCACTACTTCTCTAGCAGTAAATAAATTTCCAAAAGAAAGCCAAGCCAAGACAACATCGAAATCATATCATACCATGTCCATTTCTGCTTAATGAGGCATCTTCGTATAGATCAGTTAGCACAAACACTTATTCCTTCATCCTTTCACTAGTCACTCAACCACAAAAACATAACTGACATTTAAATGGTGCAGGAGGAGAGACAGGTAGGTTAGCCAGGCTGGAGATAGGGACAGTAATTCCACAGTGTAACAGGAAGGCTCTCAAACACCATATGAATTAATTGAGGCTGAACTGGAAGATATGGCTTTTGCTAAGGTTAATAACAGCTGACAGCTTGACCTATTCCAGCAGTTTACTGTACCAGCATCAGTCCCAGGCTCTGTTTGTCTCCTCTCTCTGTCTAAAGATGGTGATGAGAGAGTTGAGTGCCCATGGGGAAGAATCCAGGGGGAATGCCAACAAGGCAGGTATCCTGGTGGGAGTCTGTTACAGACCACCTGACCAGGGTGAAGAGGTAGACGAAATATTCTACAAGCAAGGGGGAGAAGTCTCACAATCTCTGGCCCTTGTTCTTGAGGAGGACCTCCACTTATCAGACATCTGCTGGAAATACAACACAGCAGACAAAAAGCAGTCCAGGAGGTTCCCGGAGTATGTGGAAGATAACTTGGTGACAGAGTTGGTGAGGGAGCCAGCCAGGAGAGGTGTCCCACTGGACCTGCTCTTTGTGAACAGAGAAGGGCTGTTGGGTGATGTGATGGTCACTGTGAGGCAGCTTTGGAAACAATGACCATGAAATGACACAGGTTTTGGTTCTTGGGAAAGTAAGGAGGGGGGTCAGCAGAACTGTAGCCCTGGACTTTTGGAGGGCTAACTTTGGCCTGTTTAGGACACTAGTTGAGAGAGTCCCTTGGGAGGCAGTCGTGAAGGGCAGAAGGGTTCAGGAAGGCTGGATATTCTTCAAGAAAGAAATCTTAAAAGTGCAGGAGCAGGTTGTCCCCATATACTGAAAGATGAGTCAGTGGAGAAGAAGAAGCCTGGGTGAACAGAGAGCTTTGGCTGAAACTCAAGAAAAAACAGGGAGTTTATGACCTTTGGAAGAAGAGACAGGCAACTCAGGAGGAGTACAAGGTTGTTGTGAGGTTATGCAGGGAGAAAATTAGAGGGGCTAAAGCCAAACTAGATCTTAATCTGGCTACTGATATAAAATCAATTAAAATATTTCTATCAATGCATCAGCAGCACAAGGAGGGCTAAGGAGAATCTCCATCTTCATGGAGGATGGCTCATGGCTTGGATGGCTACACTGTTTGTTGGGTAAAAAATTGGTTGGATGACTGGACCCAGAGACTGGTAGACGGAAATAAATCCAGCTAGTGGCCGGTCACAAGTGGTGTCCCCAGGGCTCACTTTTGGGGCCAGTCCTGTTTAATACCTTTATCAACAATTTAGAAGAGGGGATTGAGTGCACCCTCAGCCAATATATAGAGGACACCAAGTTGGGTGGGAGTGTTGATCTTCTGAAAGAGTGGAAGGCTCTGCCGAGGGATCTGGACAGGCTGGATCAATGGGCTGAGGCCAATTGGGTGAGATTCAAAAAGGCCAAGTGCTGGTCCTGCACTTGGGTCACAACAACCCCATGTATCACTACAAACTTGGGGAGGAGTGGCTGGAAAGATGCCTGGTGGAAAAGGACCTGGGGTGCTGGTTGAGAGTGGATGAACATAAGCCAGAGTATGCCCAGGGGACCAGGAAGGCCGATGACAGCCTGGCCTGTAGCAGCAATAGGGTGGCAAGCAGGACCAGGGCAGGGATTATCCCTCTGTACTCTGCACTGGTGAGGTCACACCTCAAATCCTGGGTCCAGTTCTGGGCCCCTCACTACAAAAAAGACATTGAGGTGCTGGAGTGTGTCCAGAGAAGGGCAACAGAGCTGGGGAGAGGTCTGGAGCACAAGTCCTATGAGGAGTGGCTGAAGGAGCTGGGGTTGTTTAGCCTAGAGAAAAGGAGGCTCAGGGGAGACCTTATCACTCTCTGTCTGAGGCTGTAGTGAAGGGTGGTGTCGTCGTTTGACTCTGGTTAAGTGCCAGGCACTCATGGCAGCCGCTTACTCATTCCCTCCCCTGCCACAGAGGAGGGAATGGGTAGAGCTGGCCAGAGGAGGGAAGGAGAGGGGGAAAAAAACCTCAGGGAATTAACCCAAAGGTCCATGAGTTGAGATAAGGAACCGGGAGAAAACGCTCCAAGGACAAACCAGGCTCAGCTTAAAAGTTGCAAAAGTGAAAATTTATTACTACCTGAGTTAGAAGGAGGATATGAGAAATAAACTAAACCTTTAAAAGACACCCTTCTTTCCACTCCCCACCCCTCCCTGTCTCCCACCAACAGTGCGAGGGGGGCAGGGTGTGGGGGTTCAGGTCAGTCCATTTCCAAGATCTTCCCCTGCTTAGGGAGAGGCATTTTTTCCTCTGCATTATCCATGGGGTCCTTCCCACGAGAG
>VYZT01038971.1:2988-133127 GCA_013400735.1 Pomatostomus ruficeps | reverse complement strand
CCTCTCCTCCTCCCCTCTTCTTACAACACAGGCTGGCTGCCGGACCGGTATATAAACCCCGAGAAGTCCCCCAGTATGAACATGAATTTCTGAAAACTTCCTCTGCCAACACCAATCCCTATTAAGTCGCTCCCGGGACGCGGCTCACAATGAAGTTCGTGCCGGCAGGTAAAAAAAAAAAAAAAAATCAACTTTGGGGATACTATTACTGCTTCTCCCCCTCCCCTTTTTTTTTTCCTCTCCCTCCCCTCCTTCTCCCGGTGATGCTCGGGCGCAGGCGGGTCCCGCTTGGACGCCGCCGCTGGAGCCGGAGCGAGGCTCCCGCCGCGCTGCGTCCCCCCCGGGATGAGCATCTCTGGGAATTGGCAGCGGGAGCGGAGCGCGGCGCTGGCGCGGTGCAGCCAACATCTGGACACTTATATAACTGGAAATGCTTCCAAGAAAAAAAAAATCTCAAGGAGGGGGGGATTTTTTTTTTTTCTTTTTTGTACTTTTAAATACTTTTTTTCTCTCCCCCGCTCCTGCTTTCCCTCCTTCTGGGTCTCCCGGTGCCGGGAGCCGCTGCCGTGCCGGGAGCGCTGGGAGGATGGGGACGCTGCCAAGTACAGGAGCGGGGCTGGAGGGAGCAGCCCCCACCTCAGCAGCCGTGCTGGGGGGTCCCACGGGGCAGCACCCACCCGGGACCCCCCACCCACCCATGCAGCCCCACGTGGGTGCCGAGCCTCGCCCTGCCCGGCTGTGACACGGGCGGAGCCGCGGCCGGGGGAACACAGCGGGAGGGGCGGGTGAGGGGTCAGGGATTCTGCGTCCCACGGGAGCAGCCAGGGCCGGGGGCGCGGGCAGGGAGGGTCCCCCCGGGCAGGGAGGGGAGCGGCGGGTCAGGGACCGCAGCACGCCCAGGTAAGTGCTCTCCCACCTGGGCAGGGAAAAGAAATCGAGGCTTGGATTACCCGGCACCGGCGGCACGTCCGAGGCGCTGACAAGTGCGGGCGACTCCGGCGCTCGTCACGGCCCGGGGACTTCGCCCGGCACGGGACCCCCACCCTGCCGGGGCCCTGCTGGTGACATCCAGGTCACTCAGCAGCGGGGACACCCGGGCCACCCTCCCCGAGGATGCCCGGGCTCCAGAGGCGGTTTGGCCTCCCCGAGCAGGGATGGATCCCGGTTTGGGGGAGCCCCAGTGGGTGGGGGGGCTGCAGCGCCCCGCTCTCGGGAGGGGGACGCCGGGGCGACCCAGCTGCCGGTGGCTCAAGGGTGCCCTTGTTCCGCCTCCAGGGATTTCCTGGCTGGAGTCTCTGGCAGCTGCGTCGTCTCTCCCCAGGGCTCCTCGGCGCTGCGCCCACTTCGCGGCCGGGGAAACTGAGGCAGGCGGTGGGGCCGGGGGCGGGAGCGAGGAGGGAGGGCACGCCGAAAGCAGGTTTCCTTGCGGGAGCCCCGCTGAGTCAGCCGGCCCGGGGTGGGGCCTTGCTCCCGAAGCGCCCGGACCAGGATAACGGAGGAAAAAGCGCTTTGCACATTTGATTAAAGCCCGCAGGTCGCCACCGGGCCGGTTGCGAAATGTGGGAATGCTGCGGGGCCCCCCGCCGGGAAGAGAGGCGGGGGAGCGCCTGCCGGGGGGCAGGTGAGGGGGACGGCAGCGGGACGGGAGCTGCGGCACGGCCGGGACGGCAGAGAGGGGGGTCTGGGGACTGCCAGCTCAGCTGGACACACACCCGAGTGGGATGGGTCCTGCTCCAGCTGGACACCCTCCCTGTGGGTGCCTGGAACTGGGGTCACTCTCGGAGGATGCTCTGCATCAGCTCCAGTGTGGTCCCCAAGGGCCACCACCGCCTCGTCCCCGTCCCTGCTGTGACACCGGCCTCTCTCCCCCACAGGCGTCGTGCCTTTCGTGGCCCTGCTCCTGCTGCAGCGGCGGCCGGTGGCCGGCCGGGCGCTGCTGGTCACCGGCTCCGGCTGCCCCGGCCACAGCTTGTGCCGCTCCAACGTCCAGGAGCAGACCCGCAGGCAGGTGGCCGTGCTCAACGCCACCGCCCAGGAGCTCTTCAGCCTCTACGTAAGTGGCGCTTGGGGACAGCTGGGGACACCGGGGGGGTTGAGACACCAGTGCATGAAGGGGGTGGGAGGGGGACACGGTGGGGACAGCAGCAGGAGGTGGCCGGGGGGGACACAGGGGACATGGGGTGACGCTCGCATCTCCTCACAGCTGAAGTGCCAGGGAGAACCGTTCAGCAGCGAGACCGACAAGCTCTGCAACCCCGCCGGCATCTTCTTCCCCGCGTTCCGCGTCAACCGGACGAGCGAGAGGAAGGAGGTGATGGTGGCCATGTACAAGCTCTTCGCCTTCCTCAACGCCTCGCTGGGGAACATCACGCGCGACCAGGAGGAGCTCAACCCCATGGCCAAGGAGCTCCTCGAGCGCCTCCACAACACCACCAAGACCACCCGAGGCATCATCTCCAACCTCACCTGCCTCCTCTGCAAGAACTACAACATCTTCCAGGTGGACGTCAGGTACGGGGACAGCTCCAAGGGCAAGAGCGCCTTCAAGAAGAAGCAGCAGGGCTGCCAGGTGCTCAGGAAGTACGTGCAGGTCATCGGGCAGGCGGCACGTGTCCTCCTACCTCATCTCAGCCCCTCATGAGCGCCCGCCCCGGCCTCGCTGCCGCTGCGCCGCCGGCCGGCCCCGCCGCTGCCTCCCGAATTCCCGCCTTCCTATTTATTACCCGGACCCCGCGCTGGCCCCATCCGCCCTCCGGTAATTTATTGCCCCTTGAGGGGGCGAACGCTGCAGCCCGGAGCGTCCCGGGCGGAGCAGAGCCAGCAGCCGGCGGGACGGGGCACTGAATCCCCGAGGAGCGTGGGCTGGTCCCGGGACGTGTCCCAGCCCTCCCTGTGCTCCCGTGGGGTGTGGGGGCTGCAGGGGCCGGCGGCAGGGCCGGACTCTGTCCCCCACGGGCGGGCCGGACTCTGTCCCCCACGGACGATGTCCATCGTGGAGAGCGACCGGACAGACGCCCTTGGGCACCGTGGGAAAGCTGCCATTTCCCTGGAAAAAGGATCGTGAGGAAGGACACTGGGATGCAGTGGCTGGGAGGACACAGGGACACGGGGACACGCTCCCCCTGCACATTTCAAGGCTGGGCTCCCCTGCAAGGGGCCGGACTGAGGGTACTGGTGGCTGCGGTGGCTGGGGCTGGGTCCCGCCGTCTGGGACGAGGCCACCCGTGTGTGACAGAGCGGGCAGGCACTGCGGCGCATCTTCCCCCCGCGCGGGCACGGCGGGGCAAGGAATGGCCTCTCCTTTGGAAAAAAGCGCTTTTCCCGGTGGGAGAGCTCTGAATGTACTGACGGCCGAGAGCTGGGCTTTGCACGGCTGGATGCAGCCCTGGCGTGGGGACACGGGGACAAGGGGAGGTGGGGACACGGGACACAGGGACACGGAGACACAGGGCTGTGGGACATGGGGACGTGGGGACGCAGGGCCGGGCCCCAGGCCGGTGGCAGGCGGCGCTGGCTCGCTCCTGGCACCAGAGCGGGCTGCGAGGGTTATTTATTGCCCCCCGTGGAAAGCCCAGCGTGCACTGAGAGCTGTGACCTGACTTCGAATAATTTTATTGTTAATAATAATTAATAATTATTAATAAGATTTGTGGTAATATATTCATGGAGTTCTATTTAAATATTTATTTTTTTATACTTCTCGCCCTCCTTTTTTTAAAATAAACCAACAGAAACAGACTCTATATGGCTCCTCTTTGTTGGGACCCCTTTGTGCTCGCCCTCAGACACCTCTGCTCCCCCAAAACACCCTCGGGGCTGCCCCAAACCCCTCAGGCATCGCTGGGGATCACAGTCCTTGTTCCTTCCTCCCTTCCCACCTGCTATGGGATGGCTGATTGGAAATCTATTTTTCCGGGGGGGAATGTTTAAATTGACACCCATCGGCTGCTCAGGAGTGCTGGGACAATGTGGGGACCATGGTGGTGCAGGGACTGTCCTGGCATGGGGGGCACCGTGGCATGGGCACCATCCCCATGAGGGCGTGAGGAGCATCGTGGTGTGGGGAGCCCCACTCGGATACCCTGGAAGTTCCTGGGGAATCAGGGAAAGGCCGGGAAGAGGCTGAGGGAGCCGAGTGAGCATGTGCGAGGTGCAGGGGACGCACCAGATAAAGTCACGGCCGCTTCCCAGGCCGGGCTGGGAGAGGCTCAGCAGAGCTTTGCCGGGGCCAAGACCACCTAAGGCAGCAGCGGTGCCCCGGAGCTCGGCGAGCGTCTCGCGTGGGGCTGTATCGGTTAACAAGAGCCTGATTATACAGGAGACGTTGGAGCAGGATGATGAAATTTTCCTCCTCCTCCGGAGCCCTTGGGCCACTGGCCAAACCTCCCAGGCATGAGACAGCAAGCGGATGAGCTAAGATCCTGTGTGATCATCTCTCGTGTCTCAGAGGAGCCCCGGCCTAAAGATCAGGGCAGAAATTCACGAGTTGCCCCCCAAAACCCCTCTCTTCTGCCCCGCAGGGTCGTGCTGTCCGGTTGTGACCCCCGGCTCCTCTGGGAGGTGTCATGGCAGGGGTTTGGCCCAGACTGGCACTGCCTCGTGCTGCACCAGTGGTGACAGCAGGGACAGTGGTGCCCATCTCCAGCCTGGCCCTGCTGGCCCTTCATGGAAGGGGCGAATGCCAAAACAGAGCTGGCTCCTCCATCCCCCGGCCGAGGCACCGGGGACAGCCCTGGATGCCATGGTGTGTCCCCATGCATGACGTGGCTTTCCTCCACCATCCCAGCCTGCCACCAGGGAAGGGACCCTGGGTGTCCCCTGCATCCCGGCCCTGGAGGTGCCCATTTTGGGGTTGCAGCCCATTTTTGGGGCCTGTTTCCTGAGACAGGAATTCCTCAAAGCAACACAACCCCCCAAAACACAGACACGGGGCAGGGCACCATCCCTTTAGGATGGGCATGGTCCAGGTCCTGCAGCACTTGTCACCATGGCACCGTGACGGCTGCCAGGGTCACCCTGACCCTGCAGCTGGGGACACACAGGTGTCCCCATGGTGGTTGTTACCACAGCAATACCGTGGCCAAAATCTCCTGTGCTGGAAGTCCAAGCTCCTACACTGGACATCCAAATTTAGCCCTTCCTTGTGCCAACACCCCCAGTTCCTCCCCGCCAGGGATGTGGCAGGTGGCCTGGGTGCCACCAGCCCGTCCTGGGGAGCCCGGGGGGTGGCAGGGGCTGGGGACAGGGCCGGGCTCGGCGGGGCCGGGAGCCGGGCCGGGGACGATGTCCTGCGCGGGAGCGAGGAGCTGTGCACATCTGGATTTCTCACGCTTGCGTTCAACATCCCTCCTCAACCAGATGGCAAAAATAAATAAATAGAATAAATCACTGCCTCCTGACATAAATCGGGAACTCACGCCCCGGCTCTGCGTTTCATGAGTCTCCCTGGAAGACAGTCGAACACAGGCGAGGACAATGGGTTCACTTCTCCCCTGTGTCGGGTCATTCCCAGTTAAGGCTCATTAGCAGCGGGCGGGGCATTAACTCTTCCTTCCCTGGACAAGCCCCTAAAATTCCCCAAATCCCTTCCTCTGCCCTCCCCTGGAGTTTTGGGGCCGGGGCCGGCAGCTGTCCCCGGCTCGTGCCATCGCCCCGGCGAGCCAGGGCGCGCTGCCCTGCTCGTCCCAGGCTCGGGAGAGATGGAAAGGGCTTTCGATTACCTCAGCCAGCTGCTGATCCCACCCAGCCGGCGCCCCGGGGAAGCGGGCCAGCCCCGCGAGCCGGCCCGGGAGCACCGCGAAGGACCCGGCGCTGCGGCTTCCCCAGCGGCACCGGCAGGACCCTGTCAGCGGCCGCCCTTCGGCCCCGGGACCTGAGAAACTATTTTGGCTGGGACGAGAGGCGGGAGGGGCTCCGGGGAGCCATCCGCCGCGATGGGAGCGATGCCCGCGGGCCGATAACGGAGCGGCCTGACCACGGGCCCCGAGCGGCGGGTCAGCGCTGCCTTCGGGGAGCGGGATACGTGAGGAGCCGCTCCTGCCCGCGGTGAAGTCAGTGCCGCTGCCTGGGTGTGACTGCCTGACCTCAGCCCTTGGCCCCGCGGCGCGGATCATGTGCTGCCTGACGCCGCACGGACCCGGCCGGACGGGCCCGCGCTGCCCCGGGGCCACCGGCCGGACGGGACTCGCCGTCCGCGGGGCAGGTGCGGGGCCGGGGCACCGCCGGCTGCGCGTCCCCTCCGCAGGGTGACCTGAGCCCGCCGGAGCATCCCAGCCGGGGCTGCCCCACCGGCAAAGCCCGGGATGGCGGGGGAGATCCCTGAGCGATCCCAGGTGGAGCATCCCGCCTTGCCCTGTGCGCACCCGGCCTGGGTGGGACCCGCTGGTGCCCTCGGCAGAGCCCCTTCCCCATCCGGGGGTGCCCCCAGGGCTCGGCACCGGCCGGGCGCGTTCGGCTGGTGACAATCTCCCCAGCAGGTCCCCAGGCCGCGTCCCCGAGGACGGGAACATCGCATCCCGAGGGCCGGCTGGAGGCTCCGTCGCAGGCTGGCGGCCGGCCCGAGCACGGAGAGCGGAGCCGAGCCCATCTGAAACGCATTCGGGCACTGTTGCTGCAATAGCAGATGCTCCTGCGGGTCGCCGGCCACATCAGAGCGCGGCCGAGCGGGAACCGCACGTTCACATGGGAAGAAACAGTCCCCGTCCCGAGCGGCTCGAACTCCTAATTGGGGACCAACCGTGACAAATAAACAAGACAATGGGCTGGAGGCGAGACGAACGCAAACCTCTGTCGCAGGACCCGGCTCCGAGAGCCGCCCCCGTGCCCGGCGGGGGACCTGGCACGGGCCGCAGGAGCCAGGGGGAGGGCAGGGGCCGGGATCCGGACCCCCCGGCTGAGCCGCTCTCTGTGTGACACCGCGGGAGCGCGGGGCTGGCTCGGGAGCGCGATGACACATCCCCAGCGCTCCCCCGAGACCCCGGGCGGCAGCTTTGCTCAGCAAGTGTTCGGTCTCATGGCGAGGGAGCTTTGGAGCGGGGTCAAACCCAGCCCTGGGGAGCTCCGGAGAGGCCTCTCCTCGCTGCACCCCAGCTCGGGCTGGCCGGGGAACCCTCGCACGGGGCTCAGGGGACCCTCGTCCCTCGAGGAGGGGATGGTTTGGAGCTGCCTTGGAGCGCTGGGCGGGGCCAGCCCCGGGGATCTGATAGCGGGCTTATCTCGGCACAGCTATCGCCCGCCAACAGAGACCCGGGCGCTTCCGCAGCCCCGGCTGCCCCTGGCACGGATGGAGGAGCCTCGATAAAGCGCTCGGTGCCCCGAGCATCCCCTGGGCGTGCAGAGCAGCCGGGTACCAGCGCCCAAAAGGGAGTGAACACCCGGCCCTTCCATCCCCGCTCTGCTCGGGTCCCTCGGGGTGTGGAATCTGCCTTGCAGGCTGAGCCCAAAGCCCGAAATTCAGCAGGACCTGTGAGGTGGAAGCTGTTTGAGACACCTCTGCTTAACAAGGCATTTCAGATGGCCTGGACCTACACAATTCCATGAGGGGAAAATCAGGGCTCAGGAGAAAGATCTCACCCAAGGAAAGGGAAGGTGCTTTGGGATGAGGCAGAGGGCTGAAGGGGTGGGAAGCAGAGTGTTGGGAAGCAAATCCTAAGCAGGCTCCCAGAAGAGCAAGAGACACTGGGAGAGACCCGCCAGGATGGTGGGGAAGGACCAGTCCTGGGACCAAGCAGGAGCTGTGGAAGGTCCCCAGGGTCCCTGGAGCCACTGAAGTCCCCTGTGCCCCTCCCGCTGCTCCAGCTGGGGGAAGATGAGCCCCTGCTGTCCCTTTTCCCACTAAGAGTAACTCAGGGTCAGCAAAAGGAGTGGAGATTCCTGGAGAAACAGAGGAAAAGAAAGCAGAGATTTCTCTCAGTATTAAGGGGAGACGGACAACAGCCCTGACTGAGACCGGTGGGTCTGTCCCTGCAGTGCCCGCCTGCCCTTTGCTGTCCCCACGCTCCCTGACCCCAGGGAACAGCAGCACTTCCTCAGGGGAAGAGGGGAGCACTCCCAGATAAAACTGGGGCACGTCCCACTCTTATTTCCCTGCTCAGAGCCTCACCCACCCCCAGCAGGACCCCTCTGCCGGGCACCCCCAGCCCACGGCCACAGCAAGGCAGGGACTGAGCCCCGATGGACACTTTGGATGTTCCCATTGGACCTGGGATCACCACGAGGGTGCCAAGCGTCCCCCCCGGCCTTCACCGCATCTGGGACAGGTTTTAGGGCCGGAGCAGTTGACATGTTAATTTATGGCAGCAGAGTGGAGCGCTACCCGGCCTGGGTCACGCTCCCCTCTTGTTTCCTAAGAAAACAAGGTGTGCGTGCAATCCCGCCGGGCGAGCGTGTGCGCGCCTGTGGCTGCCAACCAAATTTGACTAAGGGCCCGAGGCTGCAGAGATAGGAGGTTCCTACACGTCTTGTAAAGACAGGAGCGGGAGAGGAGCAAGCTCCAAACGGGGCCCCGCGGCGGCAGCATGAACCCAGCCCTTAAAAGCCACCGGAGATTCTCCTCCTCCGCAGCCGGGCACTGCGAGGCACAGACCTGCTCCTAGAAAGATTTCTGTGTCCTTTTTCCCCAGCCTGGCATGTCCCACACGGGTTCTGCTGTTGGGGCAGGAAGGACAGCGATGGGTGGGCGAGCTCTGCCTCTTCCTGGCAGCCCCGGTGAGGTGCCTGCCAGGCTCTGGGATGGGGTTTTCCACGCGGAAGCTGCGGTCACCCCACCTCGGTGTTGCCAAATTCTGCTGGTGCTGCTGTGGGGCAGCGCTGGCTCCCTGAGGCGCTCATCACCCCGGGCTCACTGGTCACCATTATCCCAGCACCAGTGATCCCATTACCCCAGCACCAGCAGTCCCCATTATCCTGATCCCACCAGTCCCCATTATCCTGATCCCACCAATCCTAATCACCCTGGTACTATCGGGTCCCATCACCCCAAAAAGACTGGTCCCCATCACCCCAGTACCATGGGCTCCCGTCACCACCGGTCTCCGGGACACGAGGAGCCCCTCAGGACCAGGATTTACCACTCCCTGGGGACAAGTGAAAGGCTCTCTCCTCTCCTCACCCCGCTGTAATTAATATTAAAGCTTCCCCCAGCACGCTTGGGCAGAGGGGCCCCGCCTGGCTCCCGGTGCCGGCGGGGAGAGCTCCGCAGCCCCGACCCCGGGCGCATCCTCATCCCCGCATGCTCGCCCTGCAGCCAAGCCCGGGAGGAAACAAGCCCCAGCTGTGCCTCTTCGCAGCTACCGTGACCGGGCTCTCCCCCCAGAAGGTCCCGGACCTGCCCCGCAGCGCCGGAGCCGGGGCAGGACAAGCTGCACCTCACGGGCTGGAGGTGCAGGGTGGAAGCGGCTCCTCGCTCGCCCGTCGTGCCCCACCAGGACCCGTGAAGGGCCGGGATGGGGCAGGTCCCGTCCCGCCGGGGCCGGTTCGGCGCAGGGCTGTGTTTACATGTCCCCGAGCCGGCCCACATCTGTGTTTATGTGTGTGTTTCCGTGCGGGTGCGTGTGGCTCCGTGTGTGTGGCGGGGTTTCTGGGTGTGTTCGGGTGTCTCTCCGCGTCGGGCTCGCAGTTAACCTCTTCGAAAATGAAAACAAGGCTGGAAGCCTGGCAGCTGTTCCCGAGCCCCGCTCCAGCGCCGCTTCCAGACAGACGGCAACCGCAGGTCTGATGACCGAGCACACACACGGCTTCCCTTCGGGCCCTCTTAATTGCGCCGTCAGATATTCTGAAACAAAGGAAATTAAAGACTAAACTGATAGCAATAAATATGTCACGGGAGCAACGGGAGGCGGGCGGCTCCCCGGGCGGCTGGGAACGGGCAGCAGGGAGGGAGAAGGGGCTCAGGAGCTGTGAGCAGGATTCCAGGCTTGGTCAGGGCTCTGCCGAAATTGGGTGGGCATTGGCAGCGCCGCTGACCCCGGGAGAGGCCTGGGAATGCTCCAGCACAGACGGGCTGGATGGCCACGTTGGATTTCTCATGGAAACTTGCGTAGGATCTTGCCAGGTCCCAGGACTTTTTTTTTTTTTTTTCCCTTGTCTTTGCCCAGATTCTCTCTGAGCGGCTCCTCTGATTCCCTCCAGCTGCCTGCACGCGAGCGCTGCAGCAAACGCCTGCGGAGAAGTGGGAGCAGGGATGCCACCCTCTCCCAGCGGGCACAGGGCCGGTGGCACCCGGCCAGAGGTGACCGCTGGGCGCAGGTCTGGTTACCTGAAAGGTGTCAGGACCAGTTTAGGGGCTGAGCTGGACGGGGACCACCGAAGTGGTGCTCGAGGGTGGGATGGAAGAGCACTGGGGAGCAGAGCTGGTGCAGGCAGCAGCGATGGGCAGGACCTGGCAGCAGCTGTGGCAGCGGCTGGCAGAGCATGGGAATCACTTTTCCCCTCGTGGGATGAGGTGACCGCTCTGAGAAAGCCCTGACCAGCACGGGTAACAGCCTGGAGAGAGGCTGGGAAAGCCCAGCGCCCGCTCAGCCTGGAAAAGGTGGAGTGGGAAGTGCAGGGGATGTGGTGCAGCAGGGCAGAGCGATCTGTCATCTGTCACCGGAGGGTGGGACGAGGCACTGCGGGCTGTGACCGCAGCGAGAGACATCCAGGAGAGATTTTCCTACGGGATCGCTGCCGTGGAGGAGCCCCAGGAAGAGGCAGGACAGGGACGCAGAGCGGGCAGCTCGCTCCCACGGAGGAGCCGCTCCCACGGAGGAGCCGCTCCCACGGAGGAGCTGCTCACCGCAGCATCTCCAGGCTCCGTTCCCCAGTTCCATAGCCTTTCTCCCAGCCTCAGCTTCCCAGCTGGGCTGTGCAACCAGCTCGGCTGAGAGAAGATGGAAGCAGGAGCGGCTCGGACACGGCCAGGGTGAGGGGTGGAATCCGGGCAGCAGAAAGGCTTCCCTGGGCTAAATCCCTCCTGGAGCCAAAGGGTTTTTGGCGTCCTGGCAGCGGTGTCCGGCCCGTTGTGGGAAAGCGCTGAGCGCCGGTCCCAGCGCTGGAGGCGGTGTCACACGGCTCGCGGGGAGCGCGGCGGAACCGAGGCTCTTCTGGCGGAAAAACATCTTTCCATAACCACAGGGGAGGAGAGAGCCAGCTGGGCAGAAAGCACGGGCAGGGCAGCGCCCTCGAAATATCCAAACACCTCCAAAAAATAACCTGAGGTAGCAACCCTCCCCAGCCCCGTGGCTGCATTCATCCCGTTCCTGTCTCCCAAATCCCCTGGCTCTCCCTGCTCTGCTATTCCACTCTTCTGGCGCAATTCCTGCCGAGTTCCTCGGGCGCCGATCCAAAAGGCAGCTGGGTGTCCCTGCGGCGCCCGCAGCCTTTTTGCTGATGGGCACTTTGCTGGGGCAGCTTCCCTTCCCGGGAGCCGGAGGGGAAGGAAGCGCGGCCGGCGGGGCTGGCAGTGACCCGCGGCGCTGCCAGGGGTGGCTCGACGTGCGGCTGCCACTTCCCCTGCTCGGAATTGCGAAGCCGCTGCCTCGGGGCGCCGCAGGCAGCTGCCAGGGACAGGCCAGGGCGCTCCATCCCAGCCTGAAATCCTGGCCCGTGGCCACCACCTGCCGTTCCCGGCGGGATGCGTTGGGTGCCAGAGGCAGGCGCAGCCCGCGGGGTCAGCCCGCAGCTCCCGGTGCCGGGAGAGCCGGACCTGCCCCTCGCTGGGGCTGGCACGGGGAACCTGCAGGTGCTCACCTCGTCTGCAGCCCGGGAGTCTGGTCCGGGCATGGAGCACGGGGCAGGAGGGAGGCACTGTGAGGAATCCTGCAGTCCCTGGAGCTTGAGCGTCTCTCAGCCCAGCTGCAGCTGCTTTTGGGGTCCATACTGCATTATTTAGTACCTTCATTAATTATGTAGAGGAAGGGATCAAGGGCACCCCCAGCAGGTTTGCAGATGACACCGAGCTGAGGGTGCAGTGACCCACCCGAGGGACAGGGACATCCAGAGGGACCTGGGTGAGCTCAGGCAGTCGGTCCAGGGGAATCTCATGGAGTTTAACAGGACCAAGTGCTGGTGCTGCACCTGGATCAGGGCAATCCCCGGGGTCAATCCAGGCTGGGGAGGAAGGGAGCAGCCCTGGGGAGAAGGACTCGAGGGTGCTCGTGGGTGAGGGCTGGCGATGCCCCGGCTGTGTGTCCTGGGCTGAGCCCCAGCGTGGGCAGCAGGGGAGGGGGAACGAGGGGGGACTCTGCCCCACTCAGGTGAGACCCCAGTCCTGGGGCCCGGCACAGGAGGGACCTGGAGCTGCTGGAGAGAGCCCAGAGGAGGCCCCAGAGCTGCTCCCAGAGCTGGAGCCCCTCTGCTGTGAGGAAAGGGTGAGAGAATTGGGAAACTTCCACTGTTCAGCCTGGAAAAGAGAAGGATTTGGGGTGACCTCATTGTGGCCTTGCAGAGCCTAAATGGAACCTACAAGAAGAGTTTTACAATGGTGACAGAACCCAGGGAATGGCTTCCCAGTGCCAGAGGGCAGCGATGGATGGGATATTGGGCAGGAATTGTTCCCTGGGAGGGTCTCAGGCCCTGGCCCAGGGTGCCCAGAGCAGCTGTGGCTGCCCCTGGATCCCTGGCAGTGCCCAAGGCCAGGCTGGACGGGGCTGGGAGCCCCTGGGACAGTGGGAGGTGTCCCTGCCATGGCAGGGGTGAAATGGGATGAATTTTAAGGTCTCTTCCCACCCAGACCGTTCTGAGATCCTGTGTAAAGAGGGAGGCAGCTGTTTGGTGCTGCCCACCCGTGGTGCAGGGCACAGCCGAGCCCCTGATCCCTGGTGATCCTTCCCGGCTGTGCGCCACACTGGGAGGAGGACGGAGAGGGCAAGGCAGCTTCTCTTTGAGTCTGGATGGGAGAGCAGCAGGAGCCAGAGCACCTTGGGCAAGTGGAAACCCAAGGTCCTTCCGCACCTTTGTTCATTCCTGTCCACGGGTGAGACACCCGGACATTCCAGGGAAATTCCCCCACTGCTCCCGGTCCTGTCCCGGGGCAGCTGCGGCCCCGCAGTCCCACGCAGCCCGGCTGCTCCTGTATCCCCCTCCTTCCTCCCCAGGTGAGCCTCCAAGAAGGAACTTCCCACCAAGAACAGACTTGCCTCGCTCCCAGGAAGGGAACCTGCAGCCTGGCTCGGCTTAGGAATTCGCTGTTACTCGGAAGGGATCCGGCTTTCCCCGTAAGCTCCCGCCCGGCGAGGGGCAGCTGCCGTGCCTGGCCTCCTCTTCCTCCTGGCCCACGCAGCTGGGGGAGTGCCTGGCACGGAGCTCCTGCTTTCCTGAGCGAAGGAATGTTCCTTGGCTGGGAGCAGCAGCAGGAGAGCAGGTGGGCTCCCAGGAATGAAATGTTTTTCTGCTGTCTTCTTCAGAAGATACCACAGATAAGGCTCAAACCCCAGTGCCCCAGTGCAGTGTGGCTCCTGAATGTCCTCACACAAACCCTCCTGAGTCCATTTTTCCAGCAGAAAACCAAATTTCAGACAAACTGGAAGTAGACACCAAAACCACCTGAACATGACCCAAAACTCAGCTCCCCAGTGAGTCCCATCCCATTCCAGCTTTGCTCTGCTGTCTCGCACCAAACCATCTTCTGTCACCACCCATGAGCCTGCCCAGGGAGCCCATACACAGCTCCCAGGAATGCTGCACACCCCGCAGCGCTCAGGGGATCAGCGCTAATCCCCAGACTCACTAAACCCAAAGAAAGTGACTCTTTGTTTCTCAAAAAATCTGCAGAAATACCAAAATCAGCAAAATCCTTCCTGCACCAGTAAGCGATGGTTTAACATCATTTTAGATCAAAGGAAGGCGGGAATGGCCGGATCAGACCTAAAGTCCATCCAGGCCATCGCTGCCTCGGGCAGTAACTCCCAGCAGATGCTCCAGAGGAGGCTGCAGAGCCTCCTTGGTGCACAGACACAGGATAATGTCCCTGAGCAGGACTCCTGAGCATCCCCCAGGGGAACAGGAGCCAGTCCAGTGGCCTGGCTGCTCCAGACCCGTGGGGTGCAGGCGGGATCCGTGGGTGTTCGGGGCAGATCCCTCTGCAGGTAACGGAGAGAGAGATGAAAGGCTTCCCTTGGTGATTCAAAAGGAGAGTCTGTCTCCACCCTGAATCACCCCGGGAAAGAGCTGAGCTCTCTTCATCGACCAAATACGGAGTTCAGGGCCGTTTGCCTTCAGCCGGAGCTCTCAATCACCCCAGATTGGAGGGGGTGCACCGAGAGAAAGGGTTTCAGCTTCAGCAACGTCCCTCTGTGCACCTCCCTTTGGTGCCTCCCTCAAATGTCACCACGAAGGTGCAGATCACAGCAGAAAGTGAGATGGCACCAGCAGAGCACCGAATTTAGGGAAAATTAATTTCCCAGAGCCCTGATTCACAAGGCTCTCCAGTAATAATCCAGACTAACAAAGGAAATTCCTTACAGGACCTACACAACATCAGAAACTGCAGAGAAGCATCTGGTGAAGAGCTGAGCTCTGTCACATCACTCCTGGCAGAGCTGTGACCTCAGGAGAGTCACTGCCACTTCGAATTTCAGCTTCTCCCTCTTTATAGTGGGCAGAAAGGTTATAGAAGAGTTTGGGTGGGAAGGGACCTTAAAACTCATCCTGTTCCATGGGCTAGGACACTTCCCACTGTCCCAGGCTGCTCCAAGCCCTGTCTAACCTGGTGTTTGACATTTCCAGGGATCCAGGGGCAGCCACAGCTGCTCTGGGAATTCCATCCCCACCCTCCCAGGGAACAATTCCTCCCAATATCCCATCCAGCGCTGCCCTCTGGCAGTGGGAGACATTGTCCCTTGTGTTGGCACTCCCTCCACGGGATGTTCAACCTCCTTTGCGAAGCACCTTGTGACCCGGGGATGCAATAGGTGCTGACGGATTCATGGAATCAGTAATGGCAAGCAGAGGAAATTCCAGCTGTAAAACCCAGGAGCAGCGTTTCCTGCCACAGTGATGCACCCGGTGACACCAGCAGAGCCCCCGTGACGTAACACTCCCAACGCCCCGGCGCTCCCGGCAGCGATCCCGGCAGGTCTGAACCGGAGCCACGGTCCCACGCGGCGTCCCCAGCCCAGCAACGCGAGCCACCAGCGCTCGTGGGGCGGCTTCAAAGGTGCCCTGACATCAGCGCAGCCACGGGCACGGCCGCGGCTCCGGCCATCAAAGGCCGTGAGTCAGGGAGCCGCGCTGACCGCCAGCCAGCGCCGCCTTTGTCCCGCGTGGACGGCTGCCCGGGTGCGCAGGGCCTCGCCTCGCGGCTCCTTCCCAACGCAGCTCCCCGCGCACACTGCGCGCTCTGTTGCTGGGCCACAGGGAATTTTTGTCCCGGTTCTCTTGACGCGATCCCCCTTTCAGACAGAAACTCCTGACTCATGGAGCCGTGACGTTGAACGTGCTGCTGTGTAAGGCCTGACACAATGAGACACTTGGCTCCCGCCTGCTCCCAGCCCAGCCAAGGGGGATAGATGCGCTTTTCAGAGCTGAATATCCTCATTTTTTTTACTTTTAAGGAATAGGGAAGCCTTAGCGATGCTGTAGCAACCCAAACACAGTCAATGTCTCCCACTGGATAGTTAAAAATGCGAAATGAAAAAATAATGGTTTTCCCTTTCTTTTGCAACCGGTGGCCAAATATGCTGCTGCGCTTCCGGAATGAGCAGCTGCCAATTCCAGAGGAGAAAATCTCTCGTAGCCAAGTAGCTCAGCTCTCACATTCTCTCAAACAGCCTGGGAAAAAGGAAAGGCGGCCAGCCAGTCGGCGAAATAATTTTTGGAAATAAGTATTTAATGGCCCTCCGACACACCGCAGCCATGGCAAGTTTTCTTGCAGGCTGATGTCTTTTTTTCAAAGCAGAAAATTGACGCATCCATGTCGAATCCTTGGATCTCCCTCACAGACACACTGTGAGCTGATTGTGGGTCAGATTTCCAAGTCTCCAAAAGCTTTTAAGCACAGAAAGCTTCCCCAAAATTAACGCATGCACGAAAGTATCTTTGGATGAGCCCATCTGGCCTTAGCTAAAATGTACAGAGATACTGGGAGTTGGGGTTTTTTTTGGATATTCCTGCTCCAAAGCATCCAGTTAAACTCTCTGTGCAGCACTTTGAAAATAGAACACGGTGTCAGGCAACTGGCCTGATTTCTTTTTTTTATTTCAGTGTAATTCCAGCGCTTTGACAGGGAAATCAGGTAACAACCATCAGGAATGGGAAATATTTGATTGTGCACAGGCAGCTCGGCTGTGCCTGAGTGTCCTGCTTGCCAGCATCTCCCAGGTGCTGAAACATGCGCTGATTTGCCGTGGAATAACACCAAATCGCTTCCAGGGAGTTTCTGTGCTCTGCTGCAGGCCCTGGCTCCGCTTGAAGTTGGTCAACGTTGAGATTTGTGCCAAAACAAGAGGTCCTCGTCCCTGCCCCAGGGATAATTCCCCTTCCACCCTCGCCAGCTGTTGGAGCCAGGTCAGGGAAAGGTTCTGGATGAAAACTCACCCATCCCCTGGGAAGCTGATCCAAACTTTCAGGAGAACACACAGGCAATGCCTCAGTTGTAACTACCTGTGCTGTCCCTTCCCAGCCCTCTGCTCAGGGGACACAGCTGGGACTCACCAGGGCCCTGCTGATGTGCGGCTGGGACGAGAGGGACTGGGGACAAGGGCTGCAGGGACAGGACACAGGGAACGGCTTCCCAGTGCCAGAGGGCAGCGATGGGTGGGATATTGGGCAGGAATTGTTCCCTGGGAGGGTCTCAGGCCCTGGCCCAGGGTGCCCAGAGCAGCTGTGGCTGCCCCTGGATCCCTGGCAGTGCCCAAGGCCAGGCTGGACGGGGCTGGGAGCAGTTTGAGATTTTTTGGAGGTGTCCCTGCCATGGCAGTGGGGTTAAATGAGGTGAGCTTTAAAGTCCCTTTCCACGAAAACCGTTCTGTGATTCTGTGCCTGGAGAGCTGTGGCAGAGAGCAGCTGGGGAGCTCAGCGTGTTTTTGCATGTAAGGTTTTGCATGTGAGCAGGGCTCCTTCACTCTGGAATTATTGGGTATTAATGCAGCTGCAGCCCTCAGTGCTGTTCTAATGACACCGAGGAAACATCCAACAGATCAATCCCCGGCAGCAAAGCTCCTGCCAGAGCTCCTGAGAGGGTTCCTGCCCCAAAGGCCAGCACTGCCCATGTGGGGGAAGAGTGGGAGGGAGGGACTCCTTCCGTAAACCCCCCACTGCAGGGTCTCCCCGATCCCGGCGCTGCTCCTCACCCACAGGCTCACACAGCTTCGTTTTTCTGGCCAGAGTGAACTCCTGAGGAAAAGTATTCAGGGACAAAAAGCAACTGTGCCCCCAATTCTCCTACAAGGCCCTGACCCGTGGCTGCGCCTCGACCACCTGCTCGGGCTGACATTCACGGATCTGAGGCTGGCAAAGGCTTGGGCACATTCTAGCCAACTCCAAATGCCAGTTTTGTTTTCTGGAGGCACCATTTTGCTGTGTTTTAGACAGTCTTACCCTCTGTTACTGAGAAAAAAGGTCTGTGTGTGATTCAAGGTCAATCTTCTGCACAAAGGACTCGGTTTCCTGTTATCAAGCCCAGACTTTCATCAGAGTAAACATCCCCTCGCTGCACGTCCTGTGGAGAAACACAAGTGGCATGAACAGAACACAGCACAACCTGCCTGGAAAAGAAACCAGCACCTTGTGCTTGCCTCCCACCTCCCCCTTCTCCCCCTGCTGTTTGCCCGGAGCTGGGCTGGCTGCTTTTCCTGGGAACAGCCATGAACCCTCCTGCAGGATGGCAAATCACAGAATCACGGAGTGGTTTGGATGGGAAGGGACCTCACAGCCCATCCCATTCCACCCCCTGCCACGGCAGGGACACCTTGGGCATCCCAGGTTGCTCCAAGCCCCGTCCAAGCCGGCCTTGGACACTTCCCGGGGTGTGAGTGTGGAATCCACTGCTCACACCCAGATTATTTGCATTCCTATTTTCCCAGCGTAGAGCCAGGTATTCACACCGCGAGCCAATCGATCCTGCAGGGGAACAGTGGGTCATTGATGCTCCGGGAAATGCCGAGCGGGCCCGTCTGGCACATGGATCCGCGGGGCGGCGTTTCCTATGGAAAACTGTGAGCCTTCGGAATCTCAGCCTCCGCTTAGAGGAAAGATCCACATGCCAACCAGACTTAAATTAGCCTTGGAAACTGATTCTGGAAAATGTGCCAGCTCAGATGCAAATCCCTCTTACTTACCTCGTGATGACAACAAAAGCCTGGTGAAACTTTACTCATCCAGTGACAGAAAAGGCCTTGCCTGGCGACACACGTGGGTGGGATTCCAGCAGGGTGACATTATGCTTTTGGCACGAGGGCCGTGGCCCCCAAGAACGGCAGCCCTGTGGCACGACAAACGCCGGCCACAGCCACATACTTTACCTGCTGACTCAAGGGGAAGAATGCAGGACCTACAAAAATTAAACTTCCAGCCAAAACCCCGAGATGGCAATCTCACAGAACAGCCCCCGGGGTAAAGATTGATGATTGCAATTACGCTCAGGAAAACACTGGCTGATTTCTTCTAAACACCTCCAGAGCAAGGTATAGCCAAGACATTCCTCTGGGGTCACTTCCTAAATCCACTGGAGGGAAAACACGAGCACTCAGGTCACGGGGACAGTGATTTTTATTTCACCACCATGGAGAGAGGCCCCTCCATGCTCCATTAAAATCAATGACAGGACTGTCCTGTTTTCAGCATGAACTCATCTTCGTTTCTCCTGCTCCTGGGTCGTGTTTCGTTTCTCCTCTGTGCCGTCCTTCCAAAACCGAAACGGCAGCAGCAATCAGATCAGATGACTTCCTAGATCACACGCAGCCCTGGAAATCCCAAAAGAATCCTCTGTTTCAGGTGAAAACCAAACGTTGGTACCTGTCCACCCGCTTCCCGCACAGCACCAGGGGCTGCGGTTATTTTCTTGTCGAGGACGGGGTATTTAAGGATGTGGTTGAGACGATGCGTTTTCTGTTTGAGTTCAGTTTGGGCTTTCAGTTTGAAACAGAGAGATTGCTCTTCTTGTTAAACGCAGTCCCAGAAAGAAGGAAGGACTTCCAGAAGCCCCGCTCACCTGCCTGTGGCTCAGCAGGTTGAGGATACCCACACCACAGCGATTACAGAGCCTGCGGTCGCGATAAATGAGAACAGGTTCCCCTTCCTCGCTGGTTTGCTGAAAAACCCTGGGGAGCCTTCACTTTCCCCTTACAGAATGCTCCCAATATTCTGGGTTTTTTTTAAAGCAGCTTTTAATCTTAATTGCTGTTGGACTCTTTGGGCGATCAAAGGGAGGATGGCTGTGGCTCTTTGTGTTACTCACTGCTGCATGAGCACCGGCATCACAAATTCATTTATTTTGGTTGAGGAGGTAACAGTCTCCTTTCACTGCACGCACACAATTACTGTAAGCATGCAGGGGACTTGCCAAATGATGCATGAGGGGGGGAGGAGAATCTTTGAAGAAAATTGTTCAAACGTAATTTAGTTCACTAATTGGCAAGGGACCGTTACTAACGAATCGCTTCTGTTTTATGTCAGTAGTGAATCAGGTTGATGATGTGTAACATACATTAAGTCAGTTAATGAGTATTAACTAGAAATGCGACTGAAACACAAGAAAAAGGGTTTTTCACCTTTAACTAGCCAAGCAGAATCACCAATAAATAAAAGGATATGTGTAAGTGGCTTAGATGATTCCAATCTGCAGTGGAAAGACTTTTCTTAGAATCTGATGGTAACCACAAGAAAAATCAGACGCTTACTGCGGCACTTCATCACCACTTGCTTTATTTCTAACCAAGCCTGAAATGAAAATGACTAAAAGTCATTACCGTAAAATAGCTGATTAGAACCCAATGTGAGCTGAGACAGTGAGTCCTGTCTCCGAGTGAGTCCGTGGCTCCGAGGCCAGGGCACGGCGTGGCCAGCGAAGGCGCGGTGACTCGGGGGTGGCCGTGTGTGCACTCTCACCAGGGCACAGGACACCGGGCACCCCCAGCCCGCACCAGGAACGCTGATGTGCCCCTAAACCTTGGGATCACAGGGAGAGGAGGGAGATTTCCCTGCTGGAGCAGCCACAATCACAGCCATGCTTCACTCTCACCTCTGTGTGTGACCCAACCGCACCACGCGGCTCTGGGTGCGGCCAGGGCTGCAGGAATGTGGCCCTCAGAGCCAGCAGCGCCAGGCAGAGCCGTGAGGTGACAGCAGCCCCACGTGCTGGTCCTGGCTCGCTCGCGGATGCGCAGCCCCCAGAGCAAACACTGTTACAAAACCCGGGCAGAAGGAAAGTTTCTGGCTGCCTCTGGCATGTGAACAAACTGGCTTATTAGGCCACAGGTGCAAAAATGAGAACACGGGAGAGAAAGTGAGGGTGAAATGGAGAATTTCCAGGTTTTGTGAAATAGGTATCAGGCCATGGAACCTGCCAGGCATTGCAGGGGCTCAGGGACGGGCTGGGCTCTGTTTGCTGTGGGCCAAGGGGGGCCAGCTGAGGGATTGGCATTGGGACTGCAATCCAGCACTGCCCTGCCCGGAGAGGGTGGGTGGCAGAACATCCTGGGGGCTCAGTCTGGGCATTGCCCTCAGTCAGGCAGGTCCAGCCTGGCTTTCAACTCAGGCTTTTCAACTTTCCAGCCAAGCAGAGTCGAAGCAGAAGGGAGATGCATCGATCCCATCTCCTGGCAGCTTTAGGCAAGGAAAGACACTGTTCCAGCAGAGCCCTATGTCTGCAGCCGGCCTTGGACCCCGCAGCTGGCAGCTCCGCGCTCTGCGGGTCAGACACCTGCCAGGTGTTGCTCTCCTCACCTGTCCTTGCAGCCACCAGGCACCTTTCTCACAGCCGGTTCCGCACTGGGTGCATTGCAGCACAATTCATATCCCACAGCGGCTGAGCCCCTCGGCACACGCTGGGGTGCTGGTTTAGAAATAAGCTGATAATAAAGTCATGACAACACTACTTGCAGAGTCAGAAAAAACCCTAAACATCCAGCACCAGCAGAAAATGTGTGCAGATTAGTTTATCTCTGCACTCAGTATAGATAAGACCCCTTCTCTGAAAAAAAATCTAAGCTCCGGAAACAGCGGAAAGGATGAAGTTCAGCACAGTGTGGTGGATCATGAGACAGGCTGCCTGCTGGCACTGATACCTCAGAGCTCAGCTGGAAATAATGCCACCAAATAGGGACGGCAGAGTGGCACAGGACAGCCCAGCCCCAGAGGAGGGGATTTATCCGGAGCGGTGTGAGGGGAAGGGGCAGAAAGAAACACACAGACACCATTTACGTGGAATGACAAATCCTCAGCTTTAGAACATCGAACAAGCGCAGTTGGTTGACAATACCGTGACAGTTCTGGTGCTGGCTGTCCCTTGGCAATGCAGAGTTCTCACGAGACAAATAAACATGCAGAAATACACGTGGGATGGGGAAGAGTTAAACAGCAGTCAGATGACAACGCAAACTCACACCTTCCAAACGTATTGTGTGTCAGAACGAACATAATTTCCTGCCGTTCAGAGGCAGCTTCTCTGGTTCACTGACCTTCCTTTTCTTCTTGGCTCCTGTTACCTCTTCCTGGCTAAAGGCAAGGTTCAGGAGGTTTATCTGTAAGAACCATCAGAAACAGGGATCACTCTCACAGGGCATGCTCCTGCAACACGAGTGACAAAGCGCAGCTTCCAAACCTGTCATGTGTGTGCCTGGATCCCCTTGGCTTCGCACAGCATGATCCTGTTCTCCAGAAAAGCAACCGGGCAAGGAATCAAAACCGGAGTCCTGGATGGAGTTGGGAATGCAGGAGTTGTGCAAGCAGCAGGTTCGGCTTCAGGGGCAGAGGGTGGGTTTGGTGGCACAGGGAACAGGACTCATCTCCCCATCACTGACAGAAAACAGGGGCAAGGAGAACTTGAGGAATGTAACAGCTGACAGGGCACTGGCTTCTCCACCAACCTCGGATAATCATAACTTATGGAAAAGAAAGGGGCACTTAGGCCAAATTTGTGGTCACGGCCTTTCAGGAGAAGACACAGCCCCTCTGTTTGTACATCAGGGAATTCACTGTGAGCTGGTCGATCTCAGGCTCCAAAGCTACCCGTGAGTCCGTGAAAAATAACTAAGCCAAGCAAACTTTTTCCCAAAAGCCTTAACTTCCCTCTGGAAAGACACAAACCTCTCCCAGAAACACTCGGAGCCTGCAAACCAAGAGGTTAAAACCCACAGATAAATACATGTGAGAATAGGAATGAGTCAATGGAACAGACACTTCAGACAGACCACAGGGAGATGGACAGCCAGGACGACAGCTGAAGTGTTGGCCGTGCCAGGGGACAAACTCACTTATCCTCCTTATCGTGTCACATATTTGCATTTCTACAATAATAATCCCGAGCTGCTGAGAGCGACGTGTGTTGTCGCCCACCCAGAAGGGTCGGAGCAGCGTCTGGCAACACGAGCTCCCTCGCTGGGGCTGGGCTGAGGGGACACACCACGGCACAGAGCTTCTCCTCCAAAACAAAGTTCACCGGGATGACAGCGAGGTGAGCGGCGAGGGAAAGGAGTGCTCAGAGAATTCCTGCTCCCAAGCAGGAGCGCCTCCCTCTAGTGTCCCTGCGAGGCACCAGGAGCCCCGAGCTGCAGCAGGGGAAGCACAAGGAGTTAATGCAGAGCTGTTCCAGAACACATCCCCGGGATGAGCACAAGGTCTCCAGATTACGAGATGTGGTCATTATAGAATTCCCCGCTCACGTCACCGAGGCTTGCTTTCCATCTGACCTTGGAATGAGGCTTCGGCAATCTCTGCATAGCAATGGGCTTTCTAATGTGTGAAATAGCTCTGATTAGGGATTAACAGCAAAATACTTTGAAACAACCTCACTTCGCCTCTCTATCGTGCTTCAAATTGTTTTTCTTCCCTCCTCTTCATTATGAGCAACACAATGTTGCTTAATGCAATGGTACCACTTCCTTTCCCTAAAAACAGAGAAAACAGGAATGTGCCAAAGTGGGCTGGGCAGGTTCTCCCTCATCCTGCACAGTCAGGCTGACAGAGCTTCCCAAGGCTGCCCAAGGCGTGTTTGCTTGAGGACAGAGCCCTGACCGGCTCAGAGTTACACCTCCTCACCTGATATCCAGCTGCTCCAAGTGGCATTTTTGGCAGCGATTTACTTTCCTCTCCCTGGCATCGTTTTAGCCTGTCTGCTTCAATTTTTTAAATTGTTTTTTTTGAAGTGAAGGGCCCAGAGAAGGGAACGCTGCATCCAAAACCTCTGGAGTGCTAACACAGCTGCAGGGTTTGTACCCCGTCCTGCTGGCCACGCAACAAAGCAGGGTCACAACTCCCAGTCCCCCAGCCCCATCACCTGGATGAGGCAGCTCGGCTTCTATTTCAGCCTAAACCCAGTTAGAGCTGGTGCTTTAATTTCCTCTGCTGAGGAATGGATTTTCCACAGCCCAGAAAGCTGCTCAGTGAAGACTTCACCCCTTTGCTGTTCCTCCAGAATTTCCTGCATGGATGGGATACTTGGGAGGTGGAGAAACAGCCACGAAGAGCAGCTGCTCGCACTCCAGCTCGCCCCAGTTCTCCTGCCCTTTACCACAGGCAGCACGAGCACCTCGCAGGAACCTGAGATGAGGAGCGCAAACATCCAAGGAAGCCGTGGAGGGCTCCAGACAAGCGCTGTTCGCCCATCCAGTGAATCAGATGTCAGCAGGGAGAGGTATTTCACCCGGGCCAGCGTGCCCTGGCCTGTCCCTGCCCAAGCTCACATAGGAGCTCGGAGCCAGGCACAGACCCCGAGCCCGACTGCAGCTCCCATCCTTAACCAAACACTCCAGTTTCTCCCCCAGAAAAGCTGCTCTGAGGGGGATTAACTCAGACCCGACGAATGCTTATTTGACTTGAGGCAGAAAGTAAACCTCCTCAACGGTGTGGTGAGAAGCAGGAAATCCCTCCCATTGATTAAACATACAATCAAAGCCTCCAGAAGTTCATTAATTCTAATTTTTCCCATGCACTGGGATGCTTCACTTGAACAACTGATGTCAGAGCTTGGGCTGTGAGAGTGTTGCTGTTCCTCTCACAGCCTCAGCCCCACGGACGGGCCGGGTGCTGTGAAAGCAGGTGGGACAAGGTGCAGCCCCTGGCACCCTCACCCTGCAAAGGGACCGTGCTGACAGGTGGGACAAGCCCAGAGCAAGCAGCAAAGGTGGCAGCAGCTCCGTGACCTCCTGACTCCAAGTCCAAGGCAGAGTTCAGGGTCTGGGTCATGCCATGAGTGCACAGTGAGTTTGAACCTCCTGTTTTACTACGTGTAAAAAAGCAATATTTTGCCGCAGGAGTTTTCCTGTAGAACTACAGCTAAGTTGTGAATCATACAAGTGTTACTAATTTCTGGCATAAAACTCACAGGACAGCTGCGCGTTGTCTGGAGAAGATATCAGGCTAAAAATAGATTAGACTTAGATTAAAGCCTTCCCAAGGCAGACTGGTGGACGAAACAGAGCGAGCAGACCACAGCCACACTGCTATTCTTAGATAGACACAACCCGGACCCAGTTTTGTGCTCTGCAATTTGCAATCCCCAGCGTCCCCACGTATTCCGGCCAAAAATTCCCAGCATAAATCGAAGAAAATTTACAGCTTTCCTGACATGTGTTTTGCTTCCCAAGGCATCCTGCGCAGAACAGCTAAAATTGCACAAGAGCATTCAGCTGTGTCCCTCTTTGTCCCTGGCCTGCCCCATGCTGGGCTTTGGCACTTGGCAAATTTTATGCCCTCAGAAGAGTTCCCTTTGTCCAGGACACGGAGGGTTTTGTTCGGTACCTTGTAACCATCCTGACAAATTCACAAGCACATGAATGTCAAAAGAAGCGCAGTTCCATCGAGCAGGCTGGAAGAATAAGGACTGAGATACAAGACTGAGCTGCTGAATAAAAGGCAGAGTGACCCTCAGGTGTCAGGACAACCCAGTCTGTGCGGGGACTCTCATCAGCAGGGATGTTAATCAGAGTGACCTGAGGCATCCTGCGATTTCAGCTGCAGCTACCACTGGCTCAACAGCCCAGCAAACTCTTGCAACTTCCAAAAATCAAGCCGGTGACTCTTCTGATTGGTCCCCTAAGACCTCATTCCCGCCTGCTCGCTGACAGCTGGCTGCTCCGTGCTCCCAGGCACAGCAAAAATTCCAGGGTCACAGGACCCATGGAAGGACGAGAGGAGATGGACACGAACTGGAATCACAGAGTCACAGATTCCCAGAATGCTTTGTGTTGGAAGGGACCTTAAAGCTCATCCCATTCCACTCCCCTTTCCTCGAGGCCAGGTTGCCCCAAGCCCCATCTGACCTGGCCTGGAGCACTTCCAGGGAAATGCAAGAAATTCCATTTAAACATAAGGACAAGCTTTTTATGTTTTTACTGTGAGGGCAACCACGTAGTGGTGGAAATCATCCAGGGAGGTTGTGGAGCTTCCTTGGAGATTCCTCACCTGAGTGGACAAGGTCCTGAGGAACCTGCTCCCTTTCCCGGTGCTCTGAGCAGGTCAGGTGGCCCTGCTGACCCCTGGGTGGCCCTGCTGGCCCCTGGTGGCCCTGCTGGCCCCCAGCTGGCCCTGCTGCCCCCGGGGGCTGCGCGGGGGCAGCTCCGTGGTTAAACCCCATCAGTGGCTCCCATCAGTTTCCAGTGCCACGCTCACACTGACATCAGTGGAATCCATCCTGATTTCCATCCGTGCCCCTACAGGGGGATGATGCTGGTTGTGGTGAAAGCCAAATTCCGCAGGTGGAAGAATAAAGATCCTCAGTGTGGTGCTGCTGTGGAAAGCTGCCACGTTTTTGTGCCCAGGAAACCACACCAACACATCACTGACTATCACCAGCCCTCTTCCTTTTCCTCAGCTCCTGATAAAACCTTTGTCGTTTGGTGCCACTCTTGTCTCACGTCCCATTCTGCACCTCGTGTGTCTTGTAGCTTCTAAAGGACTAACGAGCAGACCTTTCCAGGGTGTAAAAAATGAAAAAAAAACTTCAAAAATACCTGTTTGAAAATAGAATTATCAATATCTCTCCTGCTAATCTCCTCCAGGGCCCTCAATCCCACTGCCCACTTCTGTGGTGGATCTCATTGCTGGATCACAGTCACTTCCCAGAATCCTGATTCCAGCTTTGTAGCCGAGGGGAAAAAGACAATGGACACTCCTTCTGCCTACTAGGCTGAGACCCAACAGCCCCTCATGGGATATGAGATGCGTCCAGCCTTAATTTATGTGGATTTCTCCTGAGGGTCTGGCTGCTGCAATGCACGGTGTGAGCACGCGGAATGGCAGCCAGCACGGAAGCGCCACGTCTTCCCGCAGATGGCCCTGGGGGAGCTGCCAGGGAATCCGTGGGTGCAAGGGTTAAATCTCCGTGGATCTGCGGGGTGACAGGCCTCACCTCTGCATGCAGAGATCACCAGGAAACTGTTTCCTGCACGCTAGACAGGGATAACTCATGGAAGGGATGAATGGCCCCAAGATACAGCTAAGGATCTGACGTGAACTGAGAGGAGCCAGGAATTTCCTGACCTCCCTGTCTCACTCCTCCCAGCATGGCCTGAGCTCACAGGAAGGAGAGGCAAGCTCATCTCTGAATCTTTCTCTCTTCATTGCTTGGGTCTGTGTAGCTTCAGCTGCTTTGGAGGAGAAAATGTTCTGGGAACTTCTCATCAGATACAGCTCTCTTGATAGACAGGCAGAGATAAACCTTGCTGCTTTTTTTCTCTTCTGCAAAAATTCAAGATAATGACATTGCCACAGAAAAATGCTTTCCTATTGCTCTGCACATGGCAGGTTTCATCCTTCAACCGCCTTCCGCCGTGGCACTTCTGAACGTGGCTTGCCTGGGAAAGATCAGACAACAAAGGTCTTGATCTCCAAGCTGTTGTTGTGCAGTTGAACGCACTGGTGCTGACCTTCACTGCCCGAAGGAAACTCTGTACAAAACTGCATCTCCGCAGGGCACATGAACCAGGGAATGGTTCGGGTTGGAAGGGATCTTAAAGCTCCTCTCATTCCAGCCTCTGCCATGGACAGGGACAATTTCCACTGTCCCAGGCTGCTCCCAGCCCCGTCCAGCCCGGCCTTGGGCACTGCCAGGGATCCAGGGCCTTCTCTGGGCACCCTGTGCCAGGGCCTCAGCACTGTCACAGGGAACAATTCCTGCCCAATATCCCATCTAGCGCCGCTGCCCTCTGGCACTGGGAAGCCATTCCCTGTGTCCTGTCCCTGCAGCCCTTGTCCCCAGTCCCTCTCCAGCTCTCCTGGAGCCCCTTTGGGCACTGAAAGGGGCTCTGAGGTCTCCATCAGGGTAACTGATTCTGATCCCTGGCAAACCAGACAGGTATTACTGCATCATCCCTGGAGGTCTGTGTCCACACTGGTTCCCACCACTGCCACAGTCCCCTGGAGAAAGAGCTTGGCCAGGTAGCCAAGTGCTCTGCACAAGAAGCAGCAGCTGGAGGCCAGACAGACTCTCCTCAGAGGCCTGAAGCAGCCCTGGTTCACAGCACTGAGGTATGAACCTCTCCCCAGACATCTCAGCCGCAGACAGCTCCCGTCAGGAGAGCTGATCCACATGGCAGGAGCCTGCCTGCAGCAGCCCGTGAATCCCAGAGCGGAATCCCAGAGCAGAACCCCTGAGCCATCGCTGCTCCCCCTGGGATGGCCACACAATGCCGAGTGTCACCACAATGCCGAGTGTCACCACGCTCCCTCGTGTCCCAGAGCAGCCTGCAAGCACGGCCAGCCCAGCAGCAGCGTCTGGCAGCAGCTGAGGAAGGCAGGAGCTCGGGAGGCAGAGCTGCCGGGTGCTGTGCTGATACAGCCACGCCATTCCGCGCTCAGCGCGACCCAGGGCTCCCTGCCTCGCTGTGCACCGAGACCGTGCTCCGAGGACCACCCCAGAACTGCAGCCCACAGCTTCCTGATGGGAGATAAAAGCCTGCAGAGGCGTTCACATGGTCAGATTTTACTCATCTTCGAGTTCTGTTTCATTCCAAACTCATTCCACTGCAACATGTTTGCTTACACGAAGACAAGGCTGACCAAAATCAATTTTCAGGACAAGGACAAGAAAGGATGTTCTTTACAAGAGCAGAGAGGAGTTTGCTGAACAACTCCAGAATTATCCCAAGGTCAGTGCAGGACCTCATTCTCATCAGCAGATTTCTAGAAGTTGAACCAATGGGCAGCAATTCTCTATTTCCCCCAACTCTTCCCAGCTCCCAAAATGCCAGAGGAAAGCAGGAAGATGCACAGAGACAGCACAGGAGGACAAACCCTGGGCTGATGCAATCAGAAGCCAGCAGAGGTGGGCTCATTTACATGCTGGTGTCTAACTCTGGATGATTAAGTGCAGAGATGCTCTGCTGGGAAAGGGCAATCTCTCATTTGATCCCGAGGATCATCAATCATGAGATGGCAGATAAGAAGCCAGTGGAGTACATGGAAAGTTTTCCCCAATCTGCAAAGCCCTGTCAGAGACTCCCCGTGGCCACTCCTCGGGGCCAGTTCCAGTTCTCACTGGGCAGGAAGAGCTGCTTCTCTTTTGGCAGATCCACATCCCTTGCCTCTCCCATGCCGATTAGACAAAAATAAGCCTTTAATACTTTCATTCCTGGTTTTCCTGAAGAGCTATAGGTCAGGAAGATAATGGCCAATAAAACTCAATTCCAACGGCACAGTTTTTATTTTTGGTAACCAAGCAATCAGAAGGATTCACTCCAGATGATGGGCAGAAATGTGCTCTCCCACATTTCCAAAAGCAACTTGTGACTGTGGGTAACAGTTCTGAACTCAGAACTTCTCGAATACCAAATCCCTGTGCAGACAGCAATTTTCTGGGACTCTCCAAATTGTTCTGGTTAGCTGAGAAAATCTCGGCATTCCCACCCCAACCCAAGAGCTGGAAAGCACTGTTAACAGTGTCTGGATGGCAACGAGGTGTCCACATTCACACCCCAGCAGCTCTGCTCCTCCCCATCTCACCTGCACCTGACCCTGTCCGACAACACCTAACTCAGACCTCCCACCCGCCCCAGCTTCTCCTCATTTTTCAGGACAAACTTCACTCACCAGCTTGGCTTCCTGATTCACATGGAATACACAATGGTCATTTGTTTTAACCACTTCCTTCAGAAAAGAAGGGAAAGTCCCTCTCATATGGAAAAGAGCGTCAAATTTTTATTAGCGCGGGCTTTGCAGTGACGATTCTAACTCCTGGCTTGACTTTGTTTTTCCCTAAACTGAGTGAAATATTAGCCAGCTCCTAAGCTGAGAGGTTTTAAAAATAGCATCAAAGAATACATTAAGAAAACCCTCTGCCATGCAGAATCTCCCAGAGCTTGGGATTATTTTTTTTTTTTTTAAATCTTTGGAAGCACATGATGGATAAAGTGATTCTTCCATTTTTCAGCAACGAACGCTGTTTCCACCACCTTCAGACACTCTCACTCCTGCTACCGAATTCTAATGAAATGCACATGCTGGGAGAGGTGTCTGGTGCTCTGCTTGCCATCGTGACAGCCCCAAAAGAAGGTCAGAGCATGAATCAGTGGGGCAACCATGAGTCGCAAACAAAAAAGGCTCCTGTTTTCACAGACGACAGAATAAACAATGATCAGAAGGAAACCGGAGGATGTGACACGGAAAAAAAAATGTGGTTAAAGTTTGAAAAATACCAGCCTAGGCACAGAAGTTCATTTCTAAGATCCCGAGTCAAGGCAAATACCTCGCAGATGCCTTTAGAATGACAAGGGTGAGTTGCAGTCTGCAGTTGCTGTCTGGGTTAGACACCCCGGGATTCTTTTCAACAGAGGCGGGGAAAATTTTAGCAGCAATTTCCTACTCTCGTTAGCTTACCCTCTACAGAGGCAGTTTCTGACCATTCAGGCTCACATGATTCTCAGCTAATTTGAATGGGAGCAGGATCAAGTGGCAAGTCCTGGTGGTATTCAGAGATTTGCCCTGTCACTGAACAAACCTCTGCACATGACCATGAGTTTGGGCTCTGAGGGTGACTCAGGGGATTAAACTCACTCTACTTATCTAAAGTGACCTCTCTGCTCTACCCTAATTCTTTGGGCTGCCCCAACAACCATCGAAAAGGAGATCAGTACCTCCAGGGGATAATTCTTCCTGCCCCACAGGGGTAGCCAGAAAGGGACTGGATTCATTAAGTACCTGTGACTCACAAGTAAAGAAAGTCTGGAAGCAAGAGGGGAGAGGTGGAGACCATATTAGGCAAAAACCAGATTCTTCACGCCTGAAATAGGGTGGTGATTTCAGACCCTTGATCCAAACCCACACACAGGTAAACCAGCCTGGCTGGGACAGAGACAGGCTCAGGCTGTGTGTGTTACTCACAGGTGCCAGCTCCAGAGCCCAGAATCAGAGCCTGGAACTGGCTGGAGGAAATAAACTGATCGTGGAAAGCTTCTTCCTAAGTGCTTCCAGTTCATGCTCACATCCCTCTGTAGCTTCTGCGTATCATGACCCTGCACAGTGAATCCACTAAAGTCAGTGGATTTTGTGTCATCTTTGATGATGCAATGATCCTTGGCAGTGAATTCCCCAGTGCCTGGAGTATCTCAGAACCACTAAAGCCTCCTCACCTGCTGAGATGCCCTTGAGCACGGCATCCTGTCCCTCTCCTTCATTCCCATCCTCTTCTTTCTACCTGCAACCCGAACAGCAAAGCAAAATTAGCTTTAAAGCGTTTAATTAAAAAAAAAAAAAAATCCAGAAGCCTGACTAAACCACTGAGGCAAAAATCCCACGAAATTGTGTAACTTTTGCTCTCAGACACTGCCAGCAGTGGCAGTTTATTCCTAGAGAGAGAGATTTCAGGATAAAGTGTCATCTCAACATCAACTTGCAGCAGCTCTATCAAATATAAACTCTATTTTAAACTGGATCTAAGAAAGAAAAGCTTATGTCTGCATATGCTCTAAGCGTGAGGGGTGGGGGAAAGGAGGAGAGGTCTCCCCTTGTTAATATTCATTAACCTTTCAGACGGTTTCAATAAAATTTGAGGGGGTGTCCAAAGTGCCCCAGTTTCATGAGACTGTTTAGAGGAGGAGGAGGATCCTGTTAATATCCCCGGAGCAGCAGAAGTGGCAGGATGAGTTCACTCCCCATTAGTCATCGGGGACTCTGCAGGAGAAAGACCTGCAAAGGTGATTTCGCAGGCGGGGAGGCCGCTGGATCCCGCTGCCCGGCAATCCCAGGAATGCTATTTACCATTTTGTCACTAGATGGTATTGTTCCACAGGCTATATCCCAGAGCCTCAAAGGTCAAACGCAGCATGGTATAGCAGGGGCTGGGCTGACTAAAGGGACAGAAAAAGCTTTTTTTTCTCATGTATTTTCATGTGTTTTTCCACATGGAAGTTATTAGCAGAAGTCAAACTGTAACAGCTAAAAGGGAAAGAGCTTTGCTGAACACGGAGATAATGCAACTCAGTTTTGATGATCTGTGCATTTCCCCCATATCGCAAAAAAACTGCTGAGATAAAGAGGTGCAAAGATACTGACACAAAATTAAATGTTCCTGTTAACAAACTAAGCATAATCAACCAGCCCCTTGTTACAGTTCGGTCTGATCTGACACAAAATTCAAACAGCCTGACAAACTCTGCTCACCCAAACCCTAAATATTAGAGAATCACGGAAAGGGTTGGGATGGAAGGAACCTTAAATCCCATCCAGTGCCACCCCTGCCATGGCAGGGACACCTCCCACTGTCCCAGGTGCTCCCAGCCCCGTCCAGCCTGGCCTTGGGCACTGCCAGGGATCCAGGGGCAGCCACAGCTGCTCTGGGAATTCCATCCCAGCTCTCCCCACCCTCCCAGGGAACGATTTCTTCCCCTGAGACCTCAAATAACCTGTTGTTATTAACAGCACCGAGAGACCTCACCCAGGACATTGTGAGGAACACGTTATGCTGGGATATACTCAGGAGCAGTTTGGAAGCCGGGCATTTACCTGTATGTTCAAGGCAAAAAGATGGTTCTGCTTTCCTGCCTGGATGGGTGCAGCTTTTGTCCCCTTCGTGCTCACAGGAATCAGCTTTGACAGGGGAAACGTGATTCTATAAAGCAAATTATGTTTTGTCTTAATAATATGACCTAAAAAATACACCCAGGTGGTAAATCCATAAAGAAAATGTTTCTTTTAAGGAGGTTTTTGCAAGATAAACTCTGTTCTTCCAGTGAGAACCAAACAGAGCTGTTTCTATACCTCTGTGCTCTCCTCCTCGTCCTCCTCGCAGTCCAGCCCCTGGTGGGAGATCTCAGTAGGGCCATTCTGGATCAGGTTGCTGTCAGCCTTCCTCACCCTCTTCCTGTCAGTTGTCACCTTGATTTTCATGAGGTGGAAGTCGGTGTTGACCGAGCCCATTCTCAGGTTGACGGGATCCCCACCAAAGAGCAGGTTACCGGGGCTGGCATCTGCCTTGAAGCCAGGGGGCTGGTAATCCTCGGGAGTGACTGCAGGGGGAGGGAGAAACCCCTGAGGGCAGGGAAACCGAGCTCCATCTCTCCTTCATCTCATTTATAAAGAACAAGTGTGAACCAGCTTTGAACAACATTGACTACTAAAAATATTCTGGGGTTTTTTTGTTTGTTTGTTTGTTTTTTAGGAGGAAGGGACAATGCAAAGGAAAAAAAATGAGCTGAGCAAATGTTATCAAGGAGGTCAGAGAAAGAATGACTTAGTGATGCCGAGATACCATTAAAGTGCTGGAGCAAAAGCCTGTTCCTTATAAAAACAAATTCAAAAAACCCCAGGGAAGAAGGATGTCTCTTTTTCACACCACATGGCTGTACTTCTATGGATTTTAAACCTCTCCTAAAAACATCTGCCATCCCTGCGCAGCAGAGATATTTACTGTGTTACACCACTTCTCAGCAGCCAATAGCTTCTCCCATCTCACCTTTTCTACGCTTTATTTTATTCACAGGGCTCACACTTATTCCAGCGACTGATGGAATTTTCCCCTGAGGCACGGGGTAATTTTTCCCCGCTCCCCACCTACCATCGTTGTAGTAGAGGAGTTTCATGGTCAGGGTGATGTCGTTGGGCAGCGGCCCCAGGTCCTGCATGACCAGGTAGAGGCGGCGGAGCAGGAGCCGGCTGGCCTGTTTGACATCCCTGCTGCACAGCCCGGTCACAAACTCCCTGTGGTTGCTACAATGGGAAGAAGAAGAATAACGGATTTGTTATCCCGGGCCATGAATATTCACGATCCAATTACACACACAGAGCACCCACTGACTCGTCTGAAACCACCAGTGACAAAGCTGCAATGCCTTTATGTAATTCCCAGATAAACAGGGAAGTGGAGCAGGCTCCAGGGATGGGGTGGCATCCGCGGAACACCCGCTCCAGACTCAGAGGCCTGGCATTTACATCTGAACGGGCCCTGGAGCTGGGGCAACCATTACACAAATGGCATGACTCACTTGTTCGAACATGATTGAATTGGATCAAAGGACCACAAAACAAGTGCCTTTCCCCTAAGCAATTTCAGGAATGGGAGGAATGAGCTGAGGATCCCATCTAAAGCCGATTCCTCACAGGGGCTATTTTCAAGTCCATTCTGCAGTTTTTGAAGCGAAGTGAATTGCATGCTCTCACTCAATTCCGTGTAAGAAAAAGGAGCTCGGAGGCACATTTCTCAGCAGTGACAAAGGGGCATTCCTCACCTCCTTTGGCCAGCTAAATGTCAGCTGGCTGCTCCAAGCCAAGCCCAGACAGAGAGAGCCACGGGTGACATGAGTGGGATGAATCGCACTCCAGAGGAGTTCGTTCCTCTTTGATTAAAACAGAGGTAGATGAGATGAGCAACGCAGAGCAGCCAGCGAACTTCAGCGAGAGCAGATGAATCACCGTGTGACTAAGGGACCTGAACTTCCCTGACTCTCAATGAGAAGGGGTCACGGAGATCTGCAGCTCCTTCATTACGTCTCTGGAAGACCCCTGGCACTACACGTAGGCTGGAGGGCGCCCAACACAGTCACCCCAAACTGCATCAAAAGCAGTGAAAAAGCAACACAAGAATATCCCAGGGCAAACCTGACTGAACCACAGAAAGGAACAAATTAACACTGATTCCCCCTCCAGCTGAGCTTCTTTGTGTCACGAAAGTGGGGTGGCTGTGGAACAGTTTGACTTTTCAAGGTATGGAATCACAGCATCATTTAGGCTGGAAGAGACCTCTGAGATAATGAAGTCCAAACTCTCTGGTTTTAGATGTGCACCATGGTCCTCGATTAAATCCTGCATGTTCAGAAATCTATAGTGAGAGGAAAATGCTGGCAGTGCTGAAGGTGAAATATCCATCACCCTTACAAGCTGTGGGATTAGCAGATCAGAAATGGCAAAAGGAGAGTTCATAAGAAAAAAAGAAATGAGATGTCCAGAGGAATTAACAGGTCAAGCACTGCTTCAATATGGGAATAACACTGAGAATTTGATGCAGGAGTGAGCCAAAAAGCAGAAGGAACTGAACCTCGGAAAGACTGGGATCCATGGCAAGGAATTCCCCCAAACCCATCTAAATAAGGCAAGGACCATTCAGAAGAGAGTTTCCCCTCAGCCCTGGATGTGATGCTGCAGCCCCACAAAACACCTCACCCAGAGAGATGAACTCAGTTTGCCCAGGACAGCGGCTGCAGGTGCAGAGCACAGCGTTATCAGCTGAGGGAGCTGACAGCAGAGGTGACACAATCCCCTGGTCCCTGCCAGAACACGGGATTATTGGGGACTGCAGGGACACGCGTGAGCCTGCCACAGCACTGCCAGCCCTGGGGAAACACAGCCCAGGAATCCAGGGCTCTGGAGCCTCAGAGCACATTCAGACACAACAGGAAGGTAGCTTGGCCTCTCCCTGGATGACATGAGGAGCACCCAAGCTCCATGTGGGGACTGTCCTTATTTCTAGGAACTAATGAGTAAGGCTGATTAAACCCCCAAAGTACTCAAGGACTATCATCTTCCAAATCCCAGATTCCCCTCAGTTTGGTGAGGACAGTGGACAGCAGCTATGAAGCAGAAATGGGGGGCACAGCCAACAGGACACTCCAGAGATAATTCAGATTCTCCCTAAAAAAAGTCATTTTGCTTTATGGCAAAAATTATTTGGATGTGTTTAGAGAAAGAGCAGCTAAGGGCACACTCTGGAGTGCCGGGGAGGAGTTTTCTGAGGAGCACACAGGACAGCAGAGCTCTCTTGCTCTCCAGGCAGGTGAGAAGATCCACCTTTCACCAATGGCAACTGCAGAACAAAGTAAGAACGGGTTAATTATTTTTCCTTGCTTTGGTTACAGCCAATGGCCTTTGATAGTATTTATTTGAAGCTCCACAGGCTTACGGCCTACTAAACACAGCTTTAAATATCTGACAGAGAGTGCCAAAAAGAGGCAAAGAGCTGCTACTTCCTGCCACACGTTTTGCACCATCAGCTCAGGCATCCTCAGTGAAAGTTCTCTCAGGTCACCCACGCAGGGCTGCTCAAGCAGAACACACGTATGCAAATGCCTGAGGGGAAAAAATCCTGGGCGCAGGATTGTGGTGAGAGGGCTCAAAACTGAGCAAGCTTCCTCTGAAAGCACGAGGCTGGCGGGTGGAAGTGCAGGAACACTCGTTGTTAGCTGAGACAGCAGCAAGCTCCGCAGCTGGGCTGGTTCCTGCATCGCCCCCCTGACGAGGCACTGCTGCTGACAACTGTCCTTGGCTCAGGTACGCCCGGAGGGCCTCGTGGTGCTACATAAGAACATTTCACCTCATCCTCCCAGCAGCTCACAGCCTCTAAGGTGAACATCCTCACTCTCATGGTATTTACAGCTGCTTAATGACCTGGGCCTGCTCAAACCACAGAATCACGGAATGGTTTGGGTTGCAATGACCTTAAAGCTGATCTTGCTCCACCTTCCACTAAACCAGGTTCCTCCATCCAGCCTGGCCTTGGACACTCCCAGGAATGGGGGTTCCACAACCTCTCCGGACAATCATAAAGTGCAGCTTCCTAATGCTTCACAAACACAGTTTTGAGTGCAACCCTGAGAAATCAACCCAAGCCCTTACCTGCTGATGTCCATCTGGGGCACCTTCTTTTTGTACTTGAATTTGAATTGATACAGTTCAGTGACTGTCTAGAGAAGCAACAAGAGAGGGGAAAGCAGAAATGGGTCACTCTGAGCAACAAGACGTGTCCTGAGCTTGCAGAGTCCTTTCACACTCTCTGACAGAGCACGGCATTAATTCAGTGACACGCTGACAATTTTAACCCTATTATTGCTTTGGCAAATTCTCTCAGCAGCCACATCTCACCTAGCACTGAAAGAATCACAACAAAATTACAAACTTCCTGCCTCCCCCTTCCACTTCCTCCGTGGGCCTGGCTCTCTCCACCTTCAGTCTCTAGCAAGGCTCCAGGGCTGGCCAATCCTCACAGTGTCCCTTGCCAAAGGAAAACTGGGAAGCTGCATGGGTGACCAAGGCAGCCTGGCCCCGTGCTCTGTATGGGGACAAGGGCCTGGAGATCCCACCAGGAAATCCAAACAACATTGCATGGGAAAAAGTCGCTGAATTTCACTGGTCTTGGGGTTTTTTTGAGGTAGACAAAAACAGTGGATGATTTTCCATTTAAAAGGATTAGAGAATAAAACAATTAGGAAGAAGAGACAGCTTCCCCCCAAGAGAAAGGGTCTATTGTACACCAATTCCATGCCTATAATTCACTTTTTCCGGAGACAATGAGGTCGATTAGTAGGAACTGAGCTGAGCCCTCAACTCTGAGCCTTCCTTGCAAATCCCAGTTCTGGCTCAGCTCCTGCTCTGTCCCCAGACTCGGAGGTGCCACGCAGCAGAACTGGAACCAGGCTCAGGTGCAAAGGGTCTGCAGCCGTTCTCTGATCTCCAGCCCCTCACTCCTGGATTCCCGGTGTAACCAAACAAACACAACAGGGAACACGGAGAGGCCGTGGACAGGCCCTACCCAGCACATCCATCCCGGTCTGACTCCTGTCCTACACTTCTCTGCAGGACAAACCAGCTCTTTTCATCAGGGCTGTTAAAAAGGTGGTTTGCAAATGAGTTATTTTGAACTTCCCATTTTTTTTTTCTCTCTGGGAAACTAAAACAAAACCATGAACATGCCCATTAGTTGTGTGCTAACATCCCTGCCTGAGGCCCTGGTGGGCCCTGAGCCCGGGGTGTGATCACAGCGCAGCTCACTGAGCTGGCACTCTGCACTGAAGGCACAGAACAGAAATGGGGTCACCCAGGAGCTCTGTCAGGGTAGGGCTTAGGCCTCCGACTCCTCTCTGCATACAAACGTACTCACCCGTGCCTTCAGCTGCCTCACAGATTAATTAAGACTCTTTCTTACCTCCGGCTCCTCGGGATTGGTGTAAATCTGTTACAAGAAAGCACAGTGAGGGCATTCTCCCCGGGACAACTCGAACCAGTGACTAACAAGGATATTTTCAGTTTACAGCAGGGATTGTGCTATCTTTAGTGTGGGATCAGAGAGAGGAATGGCTGGGAAAGAGCCTTCCTCTATCAGCAGTCAATACTCAGCGCTTCAAAGACAGGTAGAAGACGCTCATGTGTGTAATATCGGAGGAATGAGGTTAATTCCCATTCCAAGCCTCACAGGCAGCTATTGATGCCTGGGATTTAACTGCTCAGATGATGCAGTGAGTTGAGCAGAGCTCCTGGCGCTTTGCAGGGGGCCTGTGGAACCACCAGTGTGTGGTTTCTCCAGGATCAGGTTAATAAGGAGGACTCTTCTGCAGGGGGAAATGGAGAGGACACGGCAGCTGCCATGACAGGAACCACATGAAAGTGCTTCTCAGAGTTTAAGGATACAAATAAGGCCTCGGTCAGAAGTCTGACATGCTGGGAAAAACATTCCCATGCAGCCTTGAACTCCGCATTTACCGTATCTGAGAGAGGTCACAGCTCTATTAAAAATCACACGCATTTTGGCTTCTCCTTTACAAAAGCACAAATGGGTTGACACAACCTTGACTCCGTATCTCTCTCAAGTAGGGGAGGGGAGAGAAAACCACTTTGTACTCATTTACTTACTGCAAAGACGGCCATGTGTAGCTAAGGAGGGAAAATCAAAACAAAACACAAAATCAACATCTAACCTTAGCGGGCAAGGAAAAGCACGTCCTATCAACCCCTGACTGCCTACATGGGGGAGAAGGAACAGATACACAACAAACCAGCAGTTAAAACCCTTTTTTTGCAGATTCTTCCCAGCACAGCATCAGCAACACCTAGTGGCCAGTTTGCCTGGCTTGACTCACAGTTTCCCAAAAAACAACTCCACGCTCAGCAATCTCCCTTGGGACTCCTGTCAAACAAATCCCCAAATACTGATTTAAAACTCTTCACAAGAGCACCCGACCCTACTGAAGGTTAATATTTGCTTTCTGCTGGGAAATTCCCCAAAGGTATTTAATTTATGCTCTATCAAGGAATTGCAGATGGGACTGCCCTTAAAAACAATCTTAAAACGTGCATTAACCCCCTCAGTTTTTTCTTAATCCTTGCCAAACAATTAATTTATGTCTCTCATAAATAACAAAGGACTAAATACCTCCCGGAGCTGTCAACAAGCACTAAACTGTGTTCACAACACTGTTAATTATCTTGTGCACACTGACAGTTGTACTGATGTCTGAGAAACACTCAGATCATCAGTGCCAGAATGACCAGAGCTCCACCTGGTCTGGAGGAGCTGGGCTGCTGAGCAGTGCTGACAGAGGGGACAGCAACTGGTGCTTTTGCCTGTGCAGGGCAGTTTTTATGGGGGAATCAGCAAGGAATACGAGCTGGTTTTGTCCTGGAAGCAGTTACATACTTTATTTGTTGAATTTTAAAAAAAAAATTTAAAAAGGATAAATTCTGATCCTGAGAGAAAAACCAGGAGGGTTAGAGAAGGTGAGATGAAGGGGATAGATCAGAGAAGCAGGTGAAGGAAAGCACAAGTACAGAACCTCTCAACAAAACAGGCAGGAGGTCCAGATCTCAGCTCTGTGTGGCAGTGTCCCTGTCAGACACTAGAGAACCCAAATGTAGAGCACAGAATTAAGGGAAATCCATCGCAGGCTGCAAATTGGCTCCCCCACCACGCACAGGAGAGCCCAGAGAGCAACAGTGGTCAGGATTTAAGCTCAAGGGATAAAATCCCAAATCTCACACCCAGGGCAGGGTCTTCCCCCTGTCCCACAGCTGTAAAGGTTGTTCTGTGCACCAAAGATCATGACAGAAATACAGCAGGAACGGAAGGACAGTTTTGCCCTTACTTTATGAAGAAATAGGACACTCCGTTAAAAAAAAAGTTAAAAAAACACTTACATACTGCTTCTCCAAAGCATCAAAACAACCTTGAATCCTGCCAGGGAAAAAAACATGTTAATACTAACCAGCACCATTTATCTCCTGATCTGTAAACACACTCATTAGATGCGGGTTAAAGGGCATTTTTTTCTGGAATTAGGACAACACAACCAACAACATTTGAGGCTTGTGAAGTCCTTTTCGGGTCAGTGCTGAAGGCAGCGCCCTCCTTTCTGCATCTGTGCACTGTTTATACTTCCGGGGCATTATCCCGTCAGCCCAGAGCCCACTTGAATCCTGGCAAAGACAAGGACTGGAGGCCAAGGCTGGCTCTGAGTGCGTCCCTGCCCGGTGCTCTGTTCCAGTTCCCCAGCCAGAGCTCTGATGGCTCTTTTCCCATCAGCCTTGTACAGAGCTCGGCTCAATCTGAACATGTCTGGTCTTGTAAATCTCTGTTATCTGATGCAGAGCTCACAGCAATGGATTTTCTCAAAGCAGTAAATATTATTTGAAGTAGCAATGGCCAGATATTTACTCTTGGAGTCAAAGGATGTGCAGCGAGGTATCTCCTCGGCACATCAGAGACAGTTTTTCTGCTTGTTGGGAACGTGCCAGCTGTGAAATACATCCTGAAGAAAACTGTGGGGTTCTTAGAGAGAGAGATAAAATATTGTACATGCTGAAAAACGAGTGCAAGAATCCCCTTCAAAGTGAAACCAGGAAAGACTCAACGCGACAGAAGGGATCTCATGACAGCTTTTACCCTCTCTCTGCACCTCCGGGGCCTGACCATGACCTCACTGCAGCCAACACTTCCACAGGCCTTGAACTCACATGATCTCAGTCTCTAATTCTGTCCCGCTTACACCGAGCACCCCCAGCTGCAGCGGGAGCTCCCCTGGCATTGGGCACGACGTTTCCCAGTTCAGGAAGAAGAAGAGTGCAGGGGCAGATGTCTCCTACTCAGCACAATCTTGTCCTGGTTTCGCTGTTACTCACTTACCACTTGACTATCTGCAGTGATCCCAGACAGCTTTTATCTTCTCGGAGAATTTTTAGACAGAGGTCTGCAAAACCAGATTTAGCACGCAGTTACAATCCTTATCGCAGCTCTTGGGCAAACACTGAAACTAAGCCAGTCCACCCTCCCTTTTTTGGATAAAAGCTTTATCTGAAGGTCCTTCCTGAGCGGAAATGTTGGCTTTCCACCGAGTCCCAGGTGGGCTGACACGAGCTTATTGCTGCCTCTGCAAATGTCAGAGCTTTCCTCGGAAGCCCTGGGCTCTCCCAGAAGGGCTGGAGTTACAGCTTTATTTCAAAACATCAGCAGCTCCATCCTCTCCTCCCTCCTCTTCTCCCCTCCATCCTCCCACCACTCCCTGACAACACCCTCCCTTCTGCTTTCAGGCTTCACCAACATCCGTGTGAGGTGATGTTTCAATGACTGTGCTCACAACAAACTATTTCTGTTTTGTGGAAGCTTTTCCACACAGCTCCTTCTGCCTGTGCTTCCAGAATGGCAAAAGGCAAACTGTCCTACAGGTGAAAAGGGGGATTAAAAACACCTCAGGACCCAACCAAGGGGCCTTTGGAGACAATTTGGATTGGAACGCACGGAGACATTTCACACTTTGAATGATCATAAAGGCGTTTGTGAATCAAAGCATCACTAATTCTTGGGATCGTGTGACAAGAGTTTGGTTCTGAACGTTCTCTTTTTTTCCTTACGAAGTTCTGATTCCCAAAGCAACCAATAAGAGTAAATTTTAAAAACATATTGATTTTTAAGTCACTCTCCTGGCTCTGAGATGTGATTCATGGGGCTGGCAATGCCAAGGAATGACTCTAAACCAAGAGAACACCAACGGAAAAGCCAGGAGCTCGGGGTTGTCTTCCATGCTCTCCATCAGCAGCTCTGTCTGCACCCAGACTTGAGAAGATTGGAGAATTTGTATCCAACTCCCACATACACACAGCCAGAGGGAAACACATAAAGCAGATTACAGCTAAACCAGAGTGAGTAGAAGGAACTCAGCACAAATTGCAAGTGTTACCATCCAGGTAGCGAGTGCCGTAGGAGCTCTCCGGGAACAGCCCCCTCATGTAGGTGATGCAGGACATGGAGATGGCCAGGAGCCTTTTCACCAGCACCAGGGACTCCTGCTCCGTGGTGATGTTCTCAGGGAACAGCACTGCTTCCTGGAAAAGCACGGCAACGCCAGAAATAGCGCCTTTTAAAGTGTAACACGGGCATTATATTTAGAAACAACTCCCAGCAAGGTGGAGAGAGGGTAACTCAGAAGTGTGATTTTAAGGTTTCTCTGGTGTTTAAGCTGGGCAGGGAAGATTGGTGTCTGAGGTGGGTGGGATTAAAAGATTTAAGGGTAGAGATCAATAGATCTGACATCATCCCTCAAATGCAGAGTGCACTGGTTGGACACATTCCCACCCCTCCACTGCACCAATGCTGGCCCTTGACAGCCCAGCCACCCCTAAAAAAGGTGTGTGCTCGTAACTGTGGAGTCACACAAGTGCCAGGGCTGCTGTGGCAGCCACTGCTGGAGCAAAAGCTGCTGTTTTGAGCTCTGCCAGCACTGCACACACCCCCAGGCCTGAGGGTGGTTTAACTCCGAGCTGTAAAACAGCACCTGGAGCTGCAGTAAATACACACTGCGTGATGCCAGCACCAACAATGCAGTGGGCACTGCACTAAATTCAGTGCTCCTGTTACTTTATTGCTGTTCTTCCTGCTAATAAAGCTCTGTGCACACCTAATGAGCCTGCACTTACTGAGTCAAATCATGTCAGGGCCGCACACTGCTTCTCACTGAATTGGAATTGATCCAGCTCAGAACAGTGCAAACAACAGAAAGTGTCCCCACCTCCGCAGGCAGGTCCCAAACCGAGAGCCAAGATTGTCTGCACCACCATATTTTAATGTTTTACCTTAAGGGGCTTTTTCTTCTGCCTGACCAGCTGCTGAGCAGCCATCCTGTATTTCAAAGACCTGCTTCCACTTGTGACTAAACCCTGAAAAATAAAGAAGGTATGAGACACAGGGAAAACACAGTTACTGCTGCTTCTCATCTGCATTAAAGTAAACGTGAGATTTCTCAGAGTTTGAAAGCTAATTGCCAGGCAGGACAGCTGAAGGAAAGCAAACCAAGGGTACACCATGGCATTGAGCCTGCAGAGCATGAAAACTCCTGCTCGCTGCTGAACGATCAATAGTGTTTGAAATTCAGGGCCACAGCTGCACCTGGTGTCAGTCGGTGCCACTTCAGAATGCATTTCTCATATTCCAAACCACAAATGTTAATTCCTACAACCATTAGAAAGTGTGAAGGGGGAATGCGAGAGAGAACTGGAGGTCTGCCAAGAGCAGTTAATATTTTAGCAAGGGTAAGCAGGAAACGCGCTAACATCGGTCTTGGCCGGAACAAGGGAATGATTCTTCTGGGACACCTTGAAAGGTGAAAAAAAAAGGAAAAAAAAAAAGAGAGAGAAGTCCAAATTGTTCCAGTTAGACAAGCCTGGATGGAAGAGGAAAATACTGATTTTACCAGAATGGGGAGCTGATTGATACAGGCAGTAACATGGACATTCCAAGCCTCTCACTTAGGTGAGGTGTTTGATTTAGCACCATCTGACAATCCTGATTAAAAACTTCCATTAGCTGGAATTAACAAGGCCTGCATTAACTGGTTTGAAAAATGACTTGCTGGGAGATCTCCACATCTGATTGTAAATGGGGGATGTTAATGAAAGGAAACACCACGAACGGGTCCCAGAGGGACGCTGCCGTGTCCGCAGCCAGTCGATTTTCCCAGTAACAATTAAAGTAATAGCACAAACACGGCGGGGTGATTTAACTCCTGACCTAATGCAGCCTTTTATTAACTCAGCTGATCCAACCTTGTTCTGCATTTGCACCTTTTGTGCTTTTTTTTTCCTCTGGAAGCCTCATTTCCATTTGTTGGCAGTCATTAAGACATGTTGATTGGAACATGGTGACAGCTTTTATGCTAAATTTAGCGCTTCATTTAGTAATGAGGACAGATTGCAGCTATAAAAGTATATTTAAACAAATACACACCTGCAAAATTTTTAATGTGTTAAATATTTTAGCAAANTTGACTTTCTTCTTGCAGTTGCTAAAAAATAAGTTTTTTTTTTTTTTTTTTTTTTTTAACCCAGGCACTGTGAGCAGGACTGGGATGCAATCAAAGCAGACAAAGGTGTTGTAATTACAGCGTGAGGTTATGAACTAAATAAAGCTGATTTAGGTGAGACAAAGATGTAAGAAAATATATTTTATAAGCCATAACACGTTTATATTGATTTACTGAGGAGGAAACATCACCCTGATCCATTATGGCCCAGCTGCTCAGGTACAAGGTACAAGAATTTGGTGTCAGTGTCTCACCTGGGCTGGAAGGGACAGAAGGAGCCCTGCAACTACAATGTTCCCCCACTCTATAAGGATATTCAGCGATAAGGTGTAGCCACCTTATCGCCGAATATCAGGAAATTAGTATTAAATAGGAAAAAAAACCCCAAATCTCATCCTCAGGAACTCCCTGTTCCCTGACACCCTCAGCCCTGCACCCCTCATCCTCCTCTTGTGCCTGATGTTGGACACGTGTGGCACCGCAGCCCTTCAAAAACCACCCATGGCTACAAAGATGGGGTTCACTCTTTTTTTGCGGAGCTTTTTGGGGGGTTTTATGAGTGGAAACCCAGCCGGGCTCCACACGGGGCCGGGTCCTGCCCCTCACAGGGCAGCACCGAGAGGATCCCGGCCGCCCTGAGGGGGCTGAGGCGCGGGAGCCGCTGAGGGACCCCTGAGGGGCCCATAAGGAGCTCCCTGAGGAGCCCCTGAAGGACGGTGGGAGATTCTCCTGAGAAGTGGGACACCCTGAGGTGCGGAGAGCTCCCCTGAGGCGCTGAGGGGCCCGTAAGGAGCTCCCTGAGGAGCCCCTGAAGGACGGTGGGAGATTCTCCTGAGAAGCGGGAGACGCTGAGGCGCTGAGGAGCTCTGTAAGAAGCTCCCTGAGGAGCCCCTGAAGGACGGTGGAGGGTCCTCCTGAGGAGCGGGACACCCTGAGGCGCTGAGGGGCCCGTAAGGAGCTCCCTGAGGAGCCCCTGAAAGACGGTGCGGGATCCTCCTGAGAAGCGGGAGACCCTGAGGTGCGGCGAGCTCCCCTGAGGCGCTGAGGGGCCCTGTAAGGAGCTCCCTGAGGAGTCCCTGAAGGACGGTGCGGGGTCCTCCTGAGGAGCGGGAGACCCTGAGGATCTGAGGGCACCCTTGAGGAGCTGAGGGCTCGGCCCACCCCGGTCCGCCCGGGTTTTTCCCGTACCTGCACCGCCCACCCCGGCTCCGCGGGTCTCCCTGGGCACGGTGCCCCGGACCCCTCCCTGTCTGGGCGGTGCTGGAGGCGGCCCAGCCCCTGAGGCGGAGCCTTGATCCTGTCCTGCCCTTGACCGTGTTATTGCTCGTCACCTCTGCCTGTCTTCATCTCTGTCCGTGTCCTTGCTCTGCCCCTGTATCTGTATCTGATCCTGTTCCTGGATCTGTCCCTGTGTCTGTCCCCATCCCTGTCTGTGTCCTTGCTCTGCCCCTATATCTGTGCCTGTATCTGACCCTGTCCCTGTATCTGTATCTGATCCTGTCTGTGTATCTGTCCCTGTCCCCATCCCGATCCGTATCCTTGCTCTGCCCCTGCATCTGTATCTGACCCTGTGCCCATCCCTATCTGTGTCCTTGTTCTGTCCCTGTATCTGTCCCTGTCCCTGTATCTGTCCCTGTCCCCATCCCTATCCTTGCCCTGTTCTGCCCCTGTATCTGTCCCTGTATCTATATTGGATCCTGTCCCTAAATCTGTCTCTTTCCCTATCCCTATCTGTGTCTTTACTCTGCCTCTGTATCTGTATCTGACCCTGTCCCTTTATCTGTCCCTGTCCCCATCCCTATCCTTGCCCTTTTTCTGTCCCTGTATCTCTCCCTGTCCCTGTATCTGTCCCTGTCCCCATCCCTATACCTGTCGCTGTCCCTATCCCTGCCCTTGCTCTGCCCCTGCCCACGTCTCTGTATCTGTTCCTGTCCCTATTCCTGCTGCCCTGTCCCAGCAATTCGGGCAGGACAAGCTCCTGCGGAAGCACGGCCTTGGCAGGGGTGCTAGTGTGATGTCACGTCTGTTTAAAATCACTTTATAGTAAAATACTGGGTTTATTAGCAGCATATCACCCCAAAGGAGGTGCAGTTTTAAGTTACTCAAATCCATGTTCTTAGAATATTCTGGTACTTTTCTAGGGAAAAGGAGACTTGGTATCATCCAACCCAAAAGGATCCAACCCAAAGGGACTTTACGAGGAGCAGAGTGTTTTGGAGCCAGTGTCACAACCTATGCAAGGAGGGTGAGTTCTCTGTTTCACTGGTATCTTATTTACAGAATAATCTGCCTAAACCAATTCTTCCCATTGCCAGGCAATTTGTTATCCTTCAGATAAGGAAACATTTTTTCCCTTTCATCTCTACTCCAAGCAATCACCTTTCCAAGCAATTCCGGGGGATGCTGGTGAGAGCAGGCCCCTCCTTTCCCAGTTTCCCCGCTCTGGAAATGCCAGTCTGTCCGGCTATGATGGTTTGCCCAGCTGGTAGGGGAGAACGCTGTGTTTCCTGAGTACTTGTGTTTTTCCAGGCCGTTTTCTGATCTCTTTCCAAAGACCTTTTCCCTAGTTCAGTTGACAACAGCTGCCGGAAAGCTCCTCCCCGAGGGAGGAGAGAGGACCTCATTGATTTTTCAAGAATAACTTCGCAACACTCAAACAAACCAGGACTGGTGCTGCTGCCGGGCGAGGAAGGGTCTGCAGGTGAGAGCTGTGGACGTGACCCCCAGGGCTTTGCTGGATCATGTTTGCCTGTCGCTTGCCCTGGTGGAGAGCCAGTGCCACCTGCAAGTCATGGCAATCGGGTCACCTTCTGCCTTGGGACAGGTGCCAAATGCTGAGTATTAAAGGAATCAGCACGAGCGTGGGGCAGGAGCAACAGGCTGGCATGAAGGAAAAACGAGTGTTAGAAGATCTGGACATGCCCCTTGCAAGGAGAGAAACGGAAACCCTCTTCCAAGAGCAGCCCGAGACTGGGAACCAGTACTTGGAAGACACTTTGCTTCGGAGTTACTTGAAAACACACCTTCCTCCCAAGGTCTGTTTGTGTTTGTGTGTGTGCCCACCACAGCTCTGCCGAGTCGCTGCTTCAGACTCCGAACTGTACATTTGTCTGAGCCTTTTTGTGCCTTTGGGCGTTTAACCAGAGGGAATTTATCAGCATTCCTTAAAACTTGTTGTGTTTGAGGGCAGGGGGGACAAACACTGCCAGGACATACACAGCAAGAGGCTCAGTGGGTTCCTGGGACTGGGCTGGGTGTTGCAATGTTGTTTTGGGGTTGTCAGTGTGGGCATTTGTTGTCTGGTCATGGAGAGAAAGGAATTTCTGAGAGAGGGAACAAACTATGGTGCTAAACTCTGCTTTGTTCTTCCATGTCTCCTCCCAGGGAACGAGGGGTTTTAAGGAAAATTCCTAAGGAATTGGAGCTGCTCTCAGCTGAGTGCTCAAGAGAGTGGAAAGGCCCCTTGGGGTTTGCTTGTTCTCAGCATAGGTTGGTGACATTTCTGGGTTCATTTTTCAGCCAGGAAAGGCTCAGTGTGGATTTCAGGGGTGCAGGTGGGGGGAGTGAGTCCCCAAGCTCTGGATGTCCGTGCTGTGAGCTCCAATCCTGCAGGACCCCTGGGAGGAGGGGGCTCCCCTCACTGGATACCCTCTGCCATCACCCCAAGGGCCGCAGGTGCTTCCCACTTTTCAGGGACCAGTTTTCAGGGAGCAGAGCGTGACCTCTCTCCATGATTTACTCCAGCAGAAGCAATGCCATGACTCCTAAAGCCCCCAGGTGAGCAGAGGGGATTTCAGTGAGGCTCCCATGTCCCCTGCTTGCTCTCCAGGGCTGCGAGGCCTCGCAGACACAGCATGAGAAGAGTGTGGTGGCAGCTGGGATCAAAGCCATCCCAAAAACAAGGAATGAGGCCTCCTAAACAGCCCCATGGCCTTCTTGCCAGAAGAGAAAATGGGAAGGGAGGATGGCTTTGGGCAAGCATGAAGATCCTGCTCCTAACCTGCAACTTTGGCAGATGCACGATCCAGGTCTCCCAGATAATAAAAGGATCAGTACAACAAGGCTGCTTCCACTCTTTCCCTACAGAGAGGCCAGCGGCTGCAAAATCTCCTGGAGAAGCGGGAGCAGCCTCTCCGTTTCTGCACTCGGTCCCAGCGGGGCAGTGTTGCCTCGCTGCTGGGAAGGAGAGCCCGGGCTGCTGCCTGCTGCACTGAGAGCCTGCTCTCCATGGGAACCCCTTCCTCTCCAGGACAGCAGCAGCCCCTGAAGCTTTGGGTGTCCCGCCCAAGCTGGAGGCTGATTCCTGTTGTGCTATTCCATGGCAAACACAGAAATTCTCTTGAAATAGCACAAAACATTTCTTTCCCCATTTGAAGGTGATTTAAGGAGAAGACAGAGTTAAGCACCTGCTTTTTCTGGATGTTGTTGTGAAGAGGGATCTATTGGGCTCTGCTGCCCTGAAAATACGTCCTTTAATATAAAGGATACCTATTTGCACTCCTAATGTGCAATAATTTGCACATTTCCAATATCTCCATGCTTGGGGCATCAAAGGACAGATTAGGGTGAATGAGACCACCCAGCAGCCCCAGCCCTGACCCAAAGGATTTTGTCCTCTCCACATCCCAGTGTCCGTTCTTTGGAGCACCCAGGAGACTGTGTGTGACACTCAGCAGTCACAAGTGTAGGAGTTTTGCTTTTGTTCTTTCACCTTGGAAATAAACAGATTTTTTTTGGTAATTCAGTGGTTTGTCAGGCTGTGTGTGGTCAGGGCATGAGCTCCCAGTGAGGGAGCTGAGGGGTTTTTAGGAAATGTGGATGAGGTGAAGGGATTGTTGTGAGTTCCTTGTACGAGCTCAGACCAAGAGATCTACCTGGTAGACTCATGTTTTTCTGCCTACAAAAAACCAGGTCAAGAGTTCAAAGATTCTTGCGCTTCAGGGATCAGCAGAGTCCATGAACTTTGGATTTCTGGGTTATGCCTCGAAAACAACCTTCAAATTGTTGTCAAGCCCTGATAAAGATTGGAGGTGCACACCCATGGCAAATACGGGTGAGGCGTGAGCTGGAGCAGCTGACAGGCTCTCGTGCATGGTTTTGGCTTGTTTTGTGACTTTTAACGCTATTTCGCTGTTCAGCTGAAGGAAAACTGGCTGGTGTGAGGGTGGAGAATTCCAGAGTGGCACCTGGACAATGTGTGTTTGATCCTCACCACGCACGTGGAATGGCAGAGTGAGGAAGGAATCAATCACACAGGAGGTAGATTAATGGAAGATCAATTAATGTAGGGACAGGCAGGGAAAGGAAGAAGCTGTGCTTGTATTTCATCAGCAGGAAATTAATGGGGTTTATAACTGCACAATTTCAGGTGCAGTAACTGTGGCATTCACCTCCTTCATTGTTTTATTGAGGAGGGAGTGAGCATCTCTTGAGAGGCAGAGAACAGCAAACAATATTCCTCTCATGGAAGTAAATCAGCTCCTTCTTTGACTCCCAACACAGTCTTGGATGGGTTTAGGCCAACAGGGTCCAAGAGTGTTAAAGGCTGGCTCCTCCTGGCCTGATTTTAATTATCTATAGTTGGGGTTATATGAGTCTGGGCAACGTCGCTTGGTTTTGGTCATAGACACAGAAGAGAACTTGCAAAAGGTGATTCCTGTCACCCTGAAATAGGGGTGTGAGGGGCAGGGAGTGAATCACCCCTCTGTGAGTGCTGGTTTCCCTCCCTTAGCTGTGGACACATCACTCCATCCAGGTCAGCACAGCCCAATGGAAATGAGGGCACATGAATCCTTCAGGAAGCAGGGTGGAATCTGAATCCAGACACGCTGTGTGCCAGGCTGAAGCTGAAAAGATTTCTCCATCCCTCCTTTTCTAACCTGACAGGCAGGCAGCTGCTGAGCCCAGTGGAAGCTGTCCTGTACAGATGAAGGCATTCTGTTTCTGGCAGCCCTTCCCCTGGCATTTTTCTCCAGCAGTAAATCACGGAGTGGCTGAGGGACCTCTGGAGACCGTCTCATCCAACCCCCCTGCTCATGTGCCTCTGTGTCATTCTCAGCCTTGACACTAAAGTGCTTCTGTCTTTTGTGAAATCCAGACACGCTGCCAAAAGTAACTTGAAAAAATGGTTTTGAGGGAAAAAAGAGAAAAAGTGTCAGCGGAGCAGAGCGGTGCCAGCTGAGGCTGAGGGAGCTGTCGTGCTGCGTTATGGAATGCATGGAAGGGCCAAGTGGCAAGAGACCACTGGCACTGCAGGACAGCAGGGTCAGTCCTTGCCCTCCGAGCTGGGACTGAGGCTGGGGTGTGCTGAAAGGGTCTTCTTTTTGCTCCCCAGGTCCTGGAGGAGGTGCATCAGGACCTGGAGAGGTTTGGGAACCGCCTGCTGACCAAGATCCAGCCTCTGAGCAGGGAATGCGAGCTGAACCCCCCGGTGTTCCGGCAGTACGATGCCTGGGGGCGGCGCGTGGATCACATCCACACCTGCTCGGCGTGGAGGAGGATGAAGGAGATTTCGGCAGAAGAGGGGCTGATTGCTGAGGCCTATGAGAGAAGATACTCCAGCTGGAGGTAACTGGGGTGACTCCGTGCCTTCCTGGCTATCCTCAGCAAGGTTTATTCGGCGTTTTGCAGGGCTGAGCTGGCTGTGTAACGGGCAGCAGATGCTGCACGGACACCAGCACAGCTCCTGCTGGCCCCAGCAGCTCGGCCTGTCCGCTGCGGTGTTCCACCTCACCAATGATAAGCCACAACTAATGGCCCACGCTTGATCATAATATTCCTTGATGTCACCTTCCTGACTGTGGGGCCTGGCAGTTCCCCGCACCGCTCCAGCATTATGTGTGTTAATTGTAATGCAGCTAAAGAGCTGGGATTTCACTTGGAGGTTTTTTGTATTCCAGACCACAGAGACAAACCCACATTTCTTATTGTTAAAAACTGCACAAGCTGTCCTGGTGCTGGCAGTCCCACTGGGACCGAGAAACTCTGCTGCTCCTCTCCCCTCTTCCTGGCTGGAACAGTTTTTACCCTCTCAGGAATGAGTGGTCTGATCCTCACCCGCTCTGGCTGTAATTTTTCCTCTCTTCCCAGTCGATATGTTTTATCCTCCCGCTGTTGCCCTGCTGTGTAACCCGTCTGTTTTCCCTCTGTCTCTCCCTCTCCCAGCCGCCCGTACCAGGCTGTCAAACTGTACTTGTTCTCAAGCTCCTCTGGAGGTTTCAACTGTCCACTGGCCATGACTGATGGGGCAGCCAAAGTCATTGAGGTATGAGCTCAGCTGGTCCCTGAGGGCACAGCCCACCTCCTGCCACTGCTGCTTAGAGGCAGGAGCACCGGCCAAGGATGGAGGAGCTCTGATCCATCTGGTTCTGGGCACGGCCCTTCCTTGCTCTGTGACTCAGCCCTGTCTCCCACCGCCTTTCTCCGTTAGGGACAAAGCTTTTGTGCCCAGGCCAGCTTTTATATCCCCTTACAGCACTGTGCTCAGTAAGGCCTTTGCTGCACATGGCACCTGGGGCACTACAGGGAGCTGGAAAGGTGTGCCAAGTGTTCAAGGCCAGGTTGGACAGGGCTTGGAGCAATGTGGTCTAACAGAAAGTGTCTCTGCCCATGGCAGGGGGTGGGACTGGATGAGCTTTGAGATCCCTTCCAACCCAAAGCTGTAATTCTGTGATTCAAATATATGCTTTTGCTATGAGATCATTTGTTTTCCCATTTTTGTGTGGAGTGGCAGTTATATGTAACAGGCCAGATCCATACCTGATGTAAATTCACCAAGCCACCAAGACTTTCCCAGCTGGAACGTTTGGCTCTGCATCTTAGTGACCCCCTTGGCATTGCCTCAGTGGCTACGTAGGATTCAGATGAAAATATCCCTTAGGTAACTATCCCTGGGCATTTTAATCCAATAAATCTTAAAGCAGCGCAAGGCAGTTCCCTTTTCCCTGCAGCTCTCTGGGTGCTGGTGACATCCAGCACACACAAACCTGGCACCTGGGCTGTGTGGGACCTCTCTCTCCAGAAATCCAAAGGGATAGGGATGCTCAGCACTCCCTGCTGTAACACAGGTCTGCACTTCTGTCTGCACAGAGCTGCAGCAGCCGGGGGGAGCTGGGCTGGCTCGCGGGCTCTCAGCAGCACCTGCAGCTGCTCTGCAGTGCAGGACACCCCCGGCTGCCAGACCAGCCTGTCTGAGCCCTGAGCACACCAGCTAAGGCAACTGCTGTGTTATGTCCATCTCAGTTTCTTTTCCCTCCCCTCAAACAGTCACTGGGTGTTCCCGGATCTCTGAAAAACGCTTTTGACCGCCTGACATCCCGCGATCCCGAGAAGTTCTGGACCTCTGGCCAGTGGATGACCGAGCGAAGGGGCGGCTCAGATGTTGGTGCGTGCTCAGGGGTGGGAAGCAGATGTGGCAGTGAGAACTGAGAAAACCAAGCGTGTGGGGAACCCAAAAAGCCAGGGAGCTGGTTTAGGACTTCAGCAGAAATCATCCAAATCCTCTGCATAGCTCTCCTCTTAACCAATTAAAGGCCCAACCTCTGTCCTCTCGTGCACACTGAGCCCTTTGTGTTCCTGGCTGTGGTAACTCCCAGAGAACTGGAGGCAGTGGATTATGCACACTGCATTTCTTATCGAGGGTCAATGAGAGAGATTAACAGCCGACCCCTGCTCCATCCACAGCAGGAAGGGACTTAAAGGTGCTGCTGCTTGCACTGTAAAACCAGCATCGACTGACACAGAAATTCCCGTAAGAGCAGGAAATTTTCTCCTCTTTCAGCCAACGGCACCGAGACCGTGGCCAGGAAGCAGCCGGATGGCTCCTATCGTCTCTATGGATTCAAGTGGTTCACATCAGCAGCTGATTCTGATGTGACATTGACCCTGGCCAGGATAGCAGACGCTGAAGGACAGGTAAACCACTTCTGTTGGGTGGGGAACCAGGGACATTCTTTTCCTTCCTTGTTGCACTGCAATGACACCCCCTCTGCACGCCCTGCAGTGCACCCAGGGCTCCAGAGGCCTGTCCCTGTTCTTCCTGAGGGTTCGGGATGAGGAGGGGAAGCTGAACGGCATCCAGGTGCAAAGGCTGAAGGACAAGCTGGGCACGAGGCAGATGGCGACGGCAGAGCTGTGGCTGCAAGGAGCCAGAGCAGAGCTGGTGGGTAAGGGTTCCCCTGCCCTGGGGACTGGGCTGCCCTGGAGTGCACACACTCCTGGGGCTTTCAGCAGTGATCCCAACTCAAAAAGTTCCTCTCTCCCACCTCTGTGCCTCGGCTGTCCTCATCACAGAACAGTTCATTAGTGGGGCTCTGTGTGGGGCAGAGCTGAGAAGAGTTCAGGAAAAGATGGGAGGGATAAGACCAAAAAAATCCCTGTTATTTTAGGCTGGTGATTTCCCTAATCCAAGTTCCTGAGCCAGCTGAGGGACAGTTTGTGTAGGTGCAGGTAGGAAAGCAGCAGGGACCACAACTGGTCATGCTGACACCTCCCTGGTCACAGAAACAGAGTCCCAGGAGAGTTTGGGTTGGAAGAGACCTTAAAGCTCATCTCATTCCACCCCTGCCATGGGCAGGGACACCTTCCACTCGCCCAGATTGCTCCAATCCCCGTCCATCCTGGCCTTGGGCTCTGCCAGGGATCCAGGGGCAGCCACATCAGGCCACAGACTTGGCTAAAATGAGGCAGGTAAATTTTAAAGCAAACAGGTCCCTGGGTGCCTGAGGGCAGACGGGACAGAGTGGACAGCCTGTGCCGTGTGTCTGTTGACTCCACTCCCATCCCCATGCCCATCCCAGAAGTGCAAAGGGCTCACGCCAGCCCCTGCTCCTTGCAGATCTCTGCAGAGGGTCGTGGCGTGGCCGCCATCTCCAACATGCTCAACATCACTCGGATCCACAACGTCATCGGTGCAGTGGCTTCCATGAGGAGGTGAGGGCTGCGTGGATCCCCCAGGGCTGAAGGAGCAGCTGGTCAGGATGAGGGGACTTTGCAGTGCTGGGCACTGCAGCCGAGTGTCACCTTTGTGGGACAGGCCTGGAGCCAGCAGTGCCGGAGGAGTGGGTGTGGGTGGGTGACGTGCACGGGTGTGGCACAGCTGGGCAGGGCTCTCCGGGAGGGAGACTGGCAGGGAACGCTTGGGATGGAAAGCTGCTGGTGAAACTCTGTGTGCTCTCTGCAGGATGATCAGCCTGAGCAGGGACTACGCCCGCAAGCGCGTGGCCTTCGGGAAGCTCCTCAAGGACCATCCCCTGCACATGCAGACCTTGGCCCGGATGGAGGTGAGGCTTTTGGGAGCCCAGCTGGACCCGCTGGGAAGGGAAGAGGGCAGAGATCCCGTGCTGTTCGTGAGCACAGCCAGCCTGCCTGCACTCAGATGGGGAGGCCATGCCTGCTGCAGCAAGGTGGATGCAGCAGGGGAATTGCCATGCTCTAGTGGGATTTGATCTGATCACAGCCCTAACTCCTCTGCTGGACTTCAGGTTATCCTCAACAATCCCCTGGGAGTTCCCCTGAGAGAAAGGAGTGCCCCTGCTGTGATAAGCCATGACCTCTGGAGTTGGCTGTTGGCCTCAGAATCCAGGCCTGACACCACTCAGTATTTAAAAACTCTCTTGCAAGGTGGGGGATCAAACATGACTTCAAGCTCCAGCATCTCCTCGCCTGTTGCCAAACTCCCTTTCTGAAAGAAAAGGCAGATCCCACACAGTGCCACAAGACAGAGCTCTGTATCCTGATGCTTCCCAGATCAAAACTTGCCAGGGTAGAAGGCTGCTCAGGAAGAAATCTGTCACAGACCTTGCAGCTCCTGCTGCTCACAGGCTGATCATCACCTCACATCCCTTACCTTTGAAAGGACGTGGATTTGTGGCCTGGGTGCCTTTTAGGAGCTTTGTTAAGGCTCAAGTAGGCGTGATGAAATGCATTACCCTTCTACTACATCCCAGTGTCCAGGAGTGGCAGAGAACCTTCAACATTCCACCCTTGGTGCCTTGGCTGCTCTCTGTCCCCGGAGCTGTGGGTCTGTGCAGACAGGGGTGGTTTTACCCTGGAGGCAATCCCAGGCACGGAATCCTGGAACCAGCAGAGCCCAGGATCCCTGCCAGTGAATCCCCTCTGTTCTCTCCTCACAGGTGCAGGTGAGAGGGGCGTTCCTGCTGCTGATGGAGATCGTTCGCCTGCTGGGCCTGGCTGAAACCAACCTGGCGAGTGAGCAGGAGCAGCTGCTCCTGAGGCTGCTCATCCCAGTGGCCAAACTGTACACAGGGAAGCAGGTATGGAGCAGGCAGAACAGCCAGAGTGCGGGATGTTCGAGCCACAGAGCTGGGGAGAGAGCGAGAGACAGCAGTGAGAGCAGGGGACACCTGCAGGAGCTGCAGCAGGTCCTGCCCTGGTGGCTGCTGCTCCTGCAGGTCCTCTCTGTGTCGCTCAGGCTTCCTTCCCCAGCTGCTCCTCCCGCAGGGAGTGACCTGCCTGCCTTGGGAGAGGAGCAGGACCCGGTCAGCCCCTCCCAGCAGGAGCTGCTGTGGGTTTTAGAGGCGGGGTGTTCCCCTCAGACACTGTGGGTCACACCAGCTCTCTGCTCGTTGCAGGCCTCTGCCGTGGCTGTTGAGGCGATGGAGAGCTTTGGGGGCCAAGGTTACATGGAGGACACAGGATTGCCAGTCCTACTGCGGGACACTCTGGTAAGAGAGGGTCCTGTGTGTCACCAGGTCCCCTGCACACCACTCTGGTTCCCTGCTAAAGAGCACAGCCCCCCAGGCTCGCTGCAGGTGTGGCAGCTCTTCCCTCGCTGCCTTCCTGCCCAGCCTGTCACCCCCAGGAGGGACAGGCCGTGTTCCTGGGGCTGGGGTTGTTCCCTAGCACAGCCATGGAGCTGGGCTCTGCTGCTCCCTTCCCCTTGCTGTGAGACATCTCTGGAGAGATCCTGGCTATCCCTGACTTCTGCCCTGTGGCTTTGTTCCCTCACACTCCCTTTCCTTGCTGCAGTCCCTCCAAAGGCTCCCTCATCCTCTTCCACAGTTTCCTGTTCCCCGCAGGTGCTGTCCATATGGGAGGGAACGACAAACATCCTGTCCCTGGATGTGCTGCGGTCCCTCGCCAAGAGCCACGGGCAGGTGGTGGCCGTGTTCCTGTCCTCAGTGCAGGTGAGCCCTCACCTGCAGCCCTGCCCAGCCTGCTTCACCAGGGCCTTGGCGGGGGTTTGTGCTCCTGGCTGAGCCTGGCAGGGACCAGGCCCAAAATGAAAGCTTTGGGTGAGTATTCCAATGGAATCTTACAATCCTGCTCCCTAAATAGCTCTCCCAGAAGCAGGATGCAGGCAGGGCTCGTCCCGGGATCCTTGTGTGCAGATACTTTCAGCTCAGCAGTGAGGAGCTTGGCACTGTCAGAGTTCCTCATGACAGGCACCAAAATAAGTGTATTTTTAACGTGACTCACCTTCCTGAATCCAGAATAATTCTGTGGTTTTGTTTCCTAACTGGAAAATCACCACAGCACTGCTGAATATTGAACCTCACTAGGGCTTATCTACTGCATTATGACTTTCTATTTTTACTCCTTGAAAAGACGGGAAGAGCCAAAGGAATTCCATTACTGCCTCTTTGGATTTGCTGTTCTCTGGCTCTACTTTTGAAGCTGCTCAGGTGATGGGAGCTGAAGCAGCTCAGAGTTTCATGAAGGTGAAGGAGCATCCCCTGGCTTGGTGTGCCCCCAGAAGGGAGGCAGGAGCAGAGGGTGACATTATCGATCCAGACACAGCAATCCAGATTTCGTTATCCCAGGTGCAGCAGGGGAATCCTGGGCATCAGGAGTGCTGGGTTTGGTTGTGTGCAGCCAGAGGAGGGAAGGGTGTGGGACGCTGCTCTCCTGCAGCACTGGGAGCTGGACAGAGCTTTCCAGAGCCTGAGCAGCTCTCGCAGTGGCTGCAGTCAGAAATTTCTGTCCCATCTCCCCTCCCCAGCTCGGCTGTGCTCCGTGCACAGCGCCTCTCGGACCTCCAGGGGTGAGGGGCCCCTGCCATCCTCTCAGACAACTTTTGAGAAGGGGGAAATACCTCAAACAGCTTGGCCACCGAACCAGAACCCAAACCTGCCCAGGAGCAGGGCTGAGCACAGCTGCTGGGGGAAAGTCCGGCTGCTGGCAAAGAGCAGCTCGGGCTGGCGCTGCAGGTGATGGATGGGGAAGGGAAGGAGCGGTGGGTGGGCTCAGAAATAAATTGGGAAGAAGCAGCTTCCACTGCTAATTTAAATTTAAATTTAAACAAACACCCCGCAAAGGTGCTCTGCTGCACCTGGAGCACCTCCCCGTGCAGCTGTTAACAGCTGGATCACCAGGGCAGCGCTGGGGAGCCGTGGTGCAGAGCAGGGACCTGCAAAGCAGGAACACGAGCTCCGAGATTCATTAATTAACGAGCTGCTCAGCGCTCCCATCAATCACGCGGTGGGTGAGGCTGGGGGGGTGGGCGCTGCCTTCAAGGTCTCCAGGTTCCAGCAATGCCACAGCCTTGACTGTCCATGTCACTCTGAGGCTGCTGCATTTCCAGGGAGAGGGGCTGGGCCGGGCTCGGAGCAGCGGGGATGCTCCGGTGATGGAACAGATCAGCCCCGGCCAATTTGAGCTTTTCCTTTCTGCCTCGGGCAGCCAGGTGCTGGAAAGGCAGCCCGGGAGGGATTTCTGTCTGCAGAGTTCTGCAGGAACGTGCTCAAATTTCTCTACCAGAATCAGGTTTTCACTCACAGGTGATAAACAACATCTTTCCGAGCTCCAGGTGTCCAAATTCTTTCAGTCTGTTAGTCTGGCTCATTTTGAACCATCCCTCCCAATTCAGTCTAGGGAGGAAATAATTTAACCCATCATAAAGGGGTTTTTACTGCTCCAATCTATTTCCTTTTTATTGACGCACACAAACCGAGTACAATTTATTTCATGTTTGTCCATCAAGGTTCTCAGTGTGCAGGACTTGTGCCCATTGTCGGAGACAGCGGCGTCAGTACCTGTGCAGCTCTTGGTTCTCTGGAGGTCATTTCAAGGGGAGCTCCAGGTTTTGCTCCCAGCCCGTCCAGCCTGGCCTTGGGCACTGCCAGGGATCCAGGGGCAGCCACAGCTGCTCTGGGAATTCCATCCCAGCCCCTCCCAGGGAACAATTCCTGCCCAAGATCCCATCCATCGCTGCCCTCTGGCACTGGGAAGCCATTCCCTGTGTCCTGTCCCTGCAGCCCTTGTCCCCAGTCCCTCTCCAGCTCTCCTGGAGCCCCTTCAGGCCCTGGCAGGGGCTCTGAGCTCTCCCTGGAGCTTCTCCTCTCCAGGGGAGCCCCCCCAGCTCTCCCAGCCCGGCTCCAGAGGGCCTCCAGCCCTGGAGCAGCTCCGGGGGCTCCTCTGGGCTCTCTCCAGCAGCTCCAGGTCCCTCCTGAGCTGGCCCCAGGGCTGGAGCTCTGCAGGTGGGGTCTCACCTGAGGGGGCAGAGGAGCAGAATCGCCCCCTCCTCTCCTGCTGCCCAGGGTTTGGGATCAGTCCAGGACACATCCTGACTTCCAGCCCTGCTGTGGTGAGAATTTCGGGTGGATACTGCACAGGGCCAGTCAGTTCGTGTTGTACTAAAATTTTATGAGCTGGGATTTTGAGCCAGAGCCTTGGGTGTACTTTCAAATTCAATTACAATGTGAAAAGGGCCTCTAAAACAGCCCTGGGCTGTTTGTTGATTATTGCATTGGAGTCACTTCAGGTGAAATTTGGGCACATCCCAGGACTGGGTCTCAGCACCAGCCCCGCACGTGGCGTGCAGGGCTCAGGATCAGCTCTTGCCTCGAGAATTTCTGTGCAGGGCTGTAACTCAGGCTGTAACTCGGGCTGTAAATCAGCCGGGCAGTCTCAGGCACGTGACGGGGTTTTCAGGTCCTTTTCCGACCACAACCCCAATTTCCAGGCAGCAGGAAACAAATGGAGGTTATTGATGTGGGGCCGCGTGCTCGCTCCGAGCGCTGACACGGAACTGCGCTTTCAACCCTGCCTGGGATGTTCCTCCTGTCACCGTATTTTGAGATACTCGTGATTAATCTTGTAAGTAAAAACCGCTCTGACCACATTGCTTGGGAGCCAGCGAGAGCGACCAAGCCAGCAGCATCTTAAAATCCCTCCATGGAAGCAGAGGGAGTCAGAGCCACTGGAGCTCCTTTGCTGGTGGTTTCAGGGATAAGTGCAATTGGAACCAAAAAGAGCAGAAATTACTGGTGAGCAAAGACAATACAAGGTTGGGTTTTTTAATTCTCTTAAGGATAAATGATGTTTTTACATTCCTGATCCGTATTTCCAGGTGTTCAAACCTTCCAGCTGTGGCAGCGTGGCCGTGTCCCAGCCACGGGCAGCTGGTGTTGTCCCCATGCTGGCTCCCACCCGAACTGTGGGAATGTGGTGATGCTGTTGGGATCTGTGATCCCCGCTGGCAGCAGCGTCTGAGCTACCCTAAAACACCTCGTTAGGACTCTGTGCTGGCCCTAGAGCTGATTTTGTGTTTGCCCAGCACACGCTGGGGGTGTTTCTGCCCCCGGAGCCCGGGACAGCAGCAGGGAAGTGTGGAAGTTTGGAGTCTGAGTGCACAGACCAAACCTGGGCTCAGCCCAGCCCAGTTGGATTTTCTGGTCCAGCAAGAGGAGCTGCGGGATCACCTCAGCAGTGAAAGGCTCAGAAACATAAAAAATTCCTTCTGTGTAGCTGCTGCTCGCAGGCTCCAGCCTCGTCTGCGGGTTATTGATGAAGCTGATTAACGAGCAGCACCTCCCACCACGAGCTGTGCTGCTCCCGGGCAGCCTTCGGGGCTGCTCCCCGAGCCCAGCCTCGCTCCTGCTGCAGGAGAGGGGTTTGGGGTGGAAAGGAGGGAGCAGAGCCCAGGAGACAGGGCCAGCCCCACGCACAGGCAGTGTCCCACCCTCCTGACAGGGATGAACAGCACGGGACGGCCGTGCCCAAAGGACAGTCCCAGAGTCCCAGCAGAGCATCCCCGGTGCTTCCACGGGGGATTTGGGATATGGCAGAGCAGCAGCTGGGCTCGGCCAGGGGAGCTGCCAGGCAGTGCTGTTGGCACAGAGAAATGCCCAATCTTCATCAGAATCCCTGAATCCTTTAGGCTGGAAAAGCCCTCTGGGACTGAGCCCAACCAGCACTGCCAAGGCCACCACTGCCCATGTCCCCAAGTGCCACATCCATGGGCTGTTAAACCCCTCAGGGATGGGGATCCAGCACTGCCCTGGACAGCTGTGCCAGGGCCTCGCCACCTTTCCATGAAGGAATTGTCTCTAATGTCCAACCTGAGCCTCTCCCAGTGGAGCCTGAAGCCATTTCCTCTTGTCCTGGGGCCTTTCCCACTGACACAATTTGCAGAGCAAATCTCCTTTTAAATAAGACTTTTCCTGCTTGGACACAGCTTGGGAACATTTGTGGAAGTAATAACGTAACCCTGGGAGAATTAGACCTGATGCAGGTGTGGGGTTAGAGAGCACTGGGGACGAGAGCTGGTGGCAAGGCTGGGAGCTTCCTTTGGGCACCTGCCCTTCCCTGGCTGCTCCACCCGTGCCAGCGGCAGCCACCTGGACCTGAGCTCTGTCAGCAGCAGGGTCCCAGCAGCCCCTTCCCTGGCACGAACACACTGGAACTTCTCCTGTGCTTGTTCTCTCCACAGAAGAAGCTGGAGCTGGCGTCAGGCACCGAGGAGCTGGGCCCGGCCGTGCAGAGGACCCGGGAAGCCATCGGGAGCCTCCGGCGGTTCATGGAGGCGGCGGGATCGGAGCGGGCACTGACCATGGAGCTGGCGGCCAGGGACTTCTCCTACAGCCTGGCACGGATCTACACAGGCAGGGCACGACAGGAGTCACAGAACCATGGAGGGGTGGGGTGGGGGGGGACTTTATAGCCCCTCCAGTGCCACCCCTGCCATGGCAGCGACACCTCCCACTGTCCCAGGTGCTCCCAGCCCCGTCCAGCCTGGCCTTGGGCACTGCCAGGGATCCAGGGGCAGCCACAGCTGCTCTGGCAATTCCATCCCAGCCCCTCCCAGGGAACAACTCCTGCCCAATATCCCATCCATCGCTGCCCTCTGGCACTGGGAAGCCATTCCCTGTGTCCTGTCCCTGCAGCCCTTGTCCCCAGTCCCTCTCCAGCTCTCCTGGAGCCCCTTGAGGCCCTGGCAGGGGCTCTGAGCTCTCCCTGGAGCTTCTCCTCTCCAGGGGAGCCCCCCCAGCTCTCCCAGCCTGGCTCCAGAGGGGCTCCAGCAGCTCCAGGTCCTTCTTGTGCTGATGGATTTCAGCCCAGGACAGGGCTGGGATTCATCCACAGACCCCTGGTTCACCCCCGGGTCAGGGCTGGAGCTCTAAGGCTCAGTCCCCTCCTGTCCCACGGAAGCGTCTCCAGGCACTGCCGAGAAGTCGCCACTCCCGGGTTTTCCCAAGCCCTGCGCTGCCGGGCAGGAGCCGGGAATGCTGACACCTCCCTCCCGCTCCCCACAGGAGCTCTGTTGATGGAACACGCAGCCCGGCCCGACGCCTCCTCCAGCGACGTCTGCGCTGCCCTGAGGTAGGCACAGCCCTGTTCCCCGACCCTTCTGGAAGGTTCCACGGGCAGTGTCCGGCTCTGCTCTGCCTCCGGAGTGACCCAGCCCCACCCTCCCACCAGCAGCGCTCCCAGCGCCGGGCTCGTCCCTGTCCGGGACATCCCCATCCCTGTCCGGGACATCCCCTCCCTGTCCGGGACATCCCCTCCCTGTCCGGGACATCCCCTCCCTGTCCGGGACATCCCCTCCCTGTCCGGGACATCCCCTCCCTGTCCGGGACATCCCCTCCCTGTCCGGGACATCCCCTCCCTGTCCGGGACATCCCCTCCCTGTCCGGGACATCCCCTCCCTGTCCGGGACATCCCCTCCCTGTCCGGGACATCCCCTCCCTGTCCGGGACATCCCCTCCCTGTCCGGGACATCCCCTCCCTGTCCGGGACATCCCCTCCCTGTCCGGGACATCCCCTCCCTGTCCGGGACATCCCCTCCCTGTCCGGGACATCCCCTCCCTGTCCGGGACATCCCCTCCCTGTCCGGGACATCCCCTCCCTGTCCGGGACATCCCCTCCCTGTCCGGGACATCCCCTCCCTGTCCGGGACATCCCCTCCCTGTCCGGGACATCCCCTCCCTGTCCGGGACATCCCCTCCCTGTCCGGGACATCCCCTCCCTGTCCGGGACATCCCCTCCCTGTCCGGGACATCCCCTCCCTGTCCGGGACATCCCCTCCCTGTCCGGGACATCGCCATTCCTGCCCGGGACATCCCCATCCCGCACTGAGGGCGGATCCCGCCTGGCACGGCTCGGGTTGGCACCGGCCCCGTGTGCGTGGCAGGGCTGGCACAGCGCGTCCCTCTGTCCCTCTGTCCCTCCGTCCGTCCAGGTGGTGCCACCAGGAGCTGTGTCCGGTGGCCGCGGAGTCGGGCAGGGGCAGCTACGGGAGCGGGGCCGCGCTCCAGGACAGCGCCCTGGTGTTCGGGCACAGCCGCCTCTGAGCCCCCGGCACGGACACGAGGTGGGTACAACCCCAAAAATCCACAAATCCTCAGGCAGCTGCGAATTCCAGGTGTGGAGGAACGTCCCGTTCCACAGGGACCAGCCCCAGTCCTTTAGGAGCGACCCCGACCTGCCCCGGGCTGAAATCCGCAGCTCGGAGGGCTCCTGACACAGACACAGCCCCGAGAGTCACTGCAAAGGGTGTGTCTGTGCTGCCTCTCCGTGCTTGAGGCAAAGCCCCGGTGGTAAAACCCAGACAGGAGCTGGAAGCAGCAGCTCTTCAAGTGCCCACGCTGTTCTTTTTCAAGAAAACCAACCAAAATCCAACTGAAAATTCTCTGAAGCTGATTAAATACAGAAAAAACCCATTTTCCCCTGTTCACCTTCCTGCTTTCCAGTGCTGACCACGGACTCCCCCCGGCACCTGCCCTGGATGGGGTTTGCTCCGGGGGCAGCCCCTTCCACCCCCCGGCGCCGTGAACATCGACCTCCTCAGGAACTGCTGCTTCCCAAAGAAAAAAGATTTTTATTCTCTCTGGCCTCCAGAAAGTTGATTAATTCCCTGTGCACGTGTCCTAATGGAGCCGCAATCCATCCTGACATAAATTCTACCTAAGTTTTGGACCGAGATCCAGCAATTCTCCTCCTCAGCCCTGGCTGTGAGCTTCTTCTCCTCCCCAGCCCATCGCTCTGCTTGGTATTGCCCTGCTGGCTACAAGTTTTTAATTAAGAAGTTGCTAATAGCAGAAGAAAAGCACTGATGGCCCCAGGACAGCTGGAATTTATAGCTGGGGAGTGCTGCAGCAGCCGGGACACCGAGCGGGAAGGGGAAGAGCTGCTTGCTGGGACTGGAGCTGTCCAGAGTTTGGAAGGCGGCAGAGCCAGGGGGACACAAAGGGCGGCTCCAGGGAGAGCAGAGAGGAGCAATCCCAGTAGGACACAGCCAGGGAGGCTCCGGGGGCTCCGTGTCCTGGCAGAGGGGTCACAGAGCTGCCCTGAATCACAGAAATGCCCTGAACCAGCCCCAGCACCTGAGCGCTTCTGGTGTCTGTGCATTGCAGGGAACAAAGAACATTTGGGTTTGTTAAGTCTCCTGCTTCACAGAATCACGGAATCCTGGAATGGGCCAGGATGGAAGGACCTTAAACCCATCCAGTGCCACCCCTGCCATGGCAGCGACACCTCCCACTGTCCCAGGTGCTCCCAGCCCCATCCAGCCCGGCCTTGGGCACTGCCAGGGATCCAGGGGCAGCCACAGCTGCTCTGGGAATTCCATCCCAGCCCCTCCCAGGGAACAATTCCTGCCCAATATCCCACCCATCGCTGCCCTCTGGCTCTGGGAAGCCATTCCCTGGGTCCTGGCACCACGTCCCAGCAGGTGGATGTGACCAGGAGGGAAAGTCCTTGTGCTGGAAGTGTCTGCAGAGCTGATCAACCCCTGGGATCTCTGCTCTCCTCTCATCTCCAACTGCCGCCAGTCCAGGCTTTCTCTCTTACATCTCTGACCACCAGGATTTTCCTGCACCAGGAGAACCAAGCCCAAGATTTAATTTTTTAAGTTTAGGAGCAACAGTTTGCTGTTCCTTGGAAAGACACAGCGTGGAACAGAAAGCCAAGAGCAGCAGCTGCAGCCTCCTTTTCCAAGGCCTCGCTGTTCCTGCGGAGCCTCCAACGCGTCCCCTCCGAGGGACAGGGGAGAAAAATAAAAAATTAGCAAAGTGTGTTAGCAAATGCTCCCATGCAAAAGTCTAAACTTTATTCACTTTTATTTATATATTTAACAATTCTAAAGTATTTACTTCTCGCTTTTTGACAAAAATGAAAAATATAGGAGCACTTTACTCTCTTGCGGAGAGAAGGGTTATTTCTGTACACAGCTACGGAGAGACAGCTTCCTCCTTTACATACAAAGAAAAATAATATTAATAAAAAAAGTGCTTCATCGATCCAAAAAAGCCTAAAGAGCCGCAAGCTTTATTCACACTGTACATCCCAGCCCCGGCCCGGAGCCGACCCTCTTGGCACCTGCGGAGGCTCCGGCTGCTTCTGCCCCCAAAGCCACGCGAGGTTGGGGTGTCCCCACACAGCCTCGGCTGGAAACCCCATCCTTCCCTCGCTCTCCCCTCACCGTCTCCTCCTCCACACCCGTGCCACGGAGATCCCAAGACGCTCCGTCCGTCCCCAGACCCCGCAAGGACGCAGCCTCCTCCTTCCTGGGCATCGGCTCCGGCGCTCGGATCCCGGCGGGGCACGGCCCGACCGCCTCAGCGCCGCCCCCAGACCCGCCGAGCTCTGCCAGGTGTCCCCTCCAGTGTCCCTCCCTCTGGGGGATGTGATTGTGACACTCCAGGGAAGGGAAACGCTCCCTTCCCAAGGGTTCTTGGATTTTGAGCAGTTGTGTTTAGAACTCTCAGAGACTCCAGCAGGATTCTTGGGAATACCCGAGAGAATTTGGGATTTTGCCTGGGGAATGCACCGTGAGCAGGATCTGCTCTTCCTCCTGGCTGGATTGCACTGAGCAGGATCTGTGGGAAGGGAACGGGATGAGCACCTACCAGTCGGGTATTCGGGAGTTTCACCCTTCAATGATTGGGACAGAAGGAGGAAGGGGAATCCAGGATGAATTTTGGATTGTTTTAAGCTCCTCAGGCAGCTTTTTCCTATCTGGAGTACCCTGAACACAGCCTGGGAAAGGAGGAACGTCCCAGGAGGGTGCCCAGCAGCAGCAGACCCCGCACGGGCTGACCCCGGCGGGTCCCGGCCGGGTTTGGATCGTCCAGTAAAGTGCGAGTGACCAGCCAGGACCTGACCATGGCAACGCTCTGCTCCCAGGGGGAATCCCACGGGGATGGGGCGAGGACAAGGCAAGGGCTGCTCGTGTCCGGGGTGGATTGAGTCAGGAATTGCACGGACAGACCCTGGCAGGGCCCTGTGTGACGCCTGGCTCGGCTCTCGCCAACAGCGTTCCTGAGCCAGCATTCCCGGTGTTCCCGCTCCCAGGGCCCAAACCTCCCGAGGCAGCAGCGGGAACCCGACCGAGACCCCCGCGGGCAGCCCAGCCCACGGTGAGACCAGGGAAGGGTCTCCGGGAAAGGGGATTCCCACCTCTTTAGCAGCAACAGGTTCCCCAACAGCAGTTTCGGGTTTGGAATAGCAGGAGTGATTGAAAGCGCTGGAGGCTGCTCAGCTCCGCCCTCCGGCCCGGCTCCCTCCGCTCCCGGCTCCCCGAAATCCTCGGCCCGCAGCGGTTCCCATAAATACCCGGGGATCCTGGCCCTGGCACCAGCTCCCTCCCTCCTCCACGCCCTCCCGCAAACAAACATATATATTATTATATATACACACACGCACGCGCGGGGACACGGACACACGGACAGGACAGGCAGGAAAGCGGAGGAGCCGCACAGGGAGAACCCCGCGATCCAGCGGCGCCTCCTCGAGCTCCGTCCCTCGGCCCCGGCTCCGGGCGCAGCCTCCCAGCCTCGGCCCCGGGACCCGCGCGTCCGTGGGGAGGGGTCGGCTCGGCTGCTCCCCCGCCGCTCCCAGGCCAGGAGTTCAGTTGGACGTGGCAGTGATGGGCTTGTCCAGTTCGAGGTCCAGGCTGGAGCTGCCGGGGTGGAGGCTGCTGTAGCAGGATTTGCAGACTCGGCTGGGCTCGAAGAGCTGCTGGCTGGGCACGGGCACCTTCTGGTTACAGCAGCTGGAGCAGAACACGTTGCCACAATTCCTTGCAACAGGAACAGAGGAGAAACGGAAAAGGAAAGATTAGGAGGAGTTTGATGAAATTCCCCGAGGTGTAAAATGAGATACTCCCAGTGCTGGGATGCGGAGATGCCAGAACCTCCCTAGGGACCAGGGCAGAGAGCTCCAGCGTCTGCTCTGCTCCTTCCAGAGCTGGAACAGATCCTGGGAATGGGCACAAAGGGAGCAGGGAGCCAGGGCCAGTGGGGAATTGCAGGGCATGAAACGCCTCTGCTCAGCACTGCCCTGAGCCAGGCTGGCCAGGCTGTGCCCTCCGCCACTCACCCAGGAATGGTTCAGGGGGAAGGGACCTCACAGCCCATCCAGAGCCACCCCTGCCGTGGCAGGGACACCTCCCACTGTCCCAGGGGCTCCCAGCCCCGTCCAGCCTGGCCTTGGGCACCGCCAGCCTGGATGTGCTGCAGAGCAGCTCCAGCAGCGCCGATGCCACCCTGGGGCACGGGGCTGGGGGCTGCAGCTGAGCCACCACGGGCATTCCCGAGTGGGGAATGTGGGGAACGCTGGGAATGGGGACTCTGGCCGGGCTCACAGCTGATCCAGCCCCGGGTCTCGGTGGCAGTGCTGGGAGCAGGCCGGACTCCGCTCCCAGGCTCTGCTCAGAGCTGGGAAGGTTTAAACTCGGAAATGTCAAATCCCTGGGTCGCTGCCATCCTCCCCCGCCCCACAGCCACTCCAGCAGCCCCACACTCCTGTGCGCAGGAAACTGAGCCCCGAGGACCATGCAAAGCCCGGCGTGGGCAGGCAGCTCTTCCATGCACAGGTGGGCACTCGCAGCACTCGGGGCCCGGCGGAGCCGCGCCGGCACATGCACCTCGTTACAGCTCCCAGTAATTAATTACCTGCTCCTGCAGCCCCCTCAAAACCTGTGAGCCCCGTGTGCCCTGCCCTGGATCCCTACGGAGCCGGGAGCAGCGCCCCAGGGACCCGGGCTCTCCCTTTCCATCAACTCTGGCACCAGGGTTTGGTGCCACCATCGCTCTGCGCTGGATCTGCTGCTGCCACGAGACTGCCGGGGAATTCTGCCGACTCCCAGCAGCTCTGACTAATCCCTCCTTGCCGAGGAAGGAGATTTCCAGCCGCTGGGCACCGATGGGGAGAGAGGCGGCAGAGAAATCCCATTTCCCACTTGAGTGGGCTCATTTCCTCAGTTCCACACGGCGGCTCCGGCCTGGCAAGCCCGGGAAGGCTGACAGGGAGCAGCCCCTGTGCGAGGCTCCGGGGACGGGAGGGCCCTGCTGGAGATCCCTGTCAGAGCCACCCGCAGGAGGAGCCGCGCAGCTCTCCCGGCCCCATCTCTGCTCACGGAATGGTGATCCCAGAGTCACTGATGGATGAGGGAAAAAACCACCAGAGGGATTAAAACAAGGATCTCTTTGTTGGAGCTGACCATTGCTAACATATGCTCGGGGTTTGTGTTGTTTTATCCCGGATAATGGAGCTCTGACACTGCTTTGGAGAGCCCTGGACAGCTCATCCTTCTACCCCGGTGGTCCCTGCTTCGCTTCCGAGATTAAAAAGAGATTAAAGAACGGGCTGGAAAAGGGATGCTGCTCATCTGAGGAAGTGTGGCTGAAAGTCACGCTCCCCACGCCTCCTCCTCATCCCAAACCTCAGATGTTCATCCAGTTTTGGTGACCCTGACCCTCCACCTGCTCTGTGGCACCTGTTCCAGCCACTTTCAGTCCTTCTAAAACAAGCGGAAGGTTTTTGCCAACACCCTGCACAACAACACTGGAACTGCCTGGTAGCACCCATCCCTCTCCCAGAAATGTGGGGAAAAAAGGGAAAAGATCAAAAATAAATGCATAAAACTTGCAGGCCAGTCTCCTGCCAGTGAGCAACACACACGGACTGACGGTGAGCGTTAGTCTGAGCCACGTCCCCTTGAAGCTCCCAAAAGCCAAGTCCTGAAAGCCCCTCTGTGAGGATGGAGGCCCATTCCCCCGGCTCAAACCCCACAGCTCGTGCTGGCCACCCCCAGCTTAGTTCTGGTGATTCCCAGGCAAGTGAGGAACAGAGGGAGAAGAGCTGAGTTAGTTGGGAACAGTCACCCGGGAAAGGCAGACGGACAACGGGCAGAGGCTGCTGGAAATGCTCACCAGAGCTGATCAACTCGGTCAGGGCCCCTGCAGGGAGGAGAGAGAGCTCAGGGGGAGGCAGAGGGAGCAGAAATCGGCCACCAGAGGGGCAGAGGGGCCAGACATTGATCACCAGAGGGGCAGGGGGAGCAGAAATCGGCCACCAGAGGGGCAGGGGGAGCAGAAATCGGCCACCAGAGGGGCAGGGGGAGCAGACATCGGCCACCAGAGGGGCAGAGGGAGCAGAAATCGGCCACCAGAGGGGCAGGGGGAGCAGACATCGGCCACCAGAGGGGCAGAGGGAGCAGAAATCGGCCACCAGAGGGGCAGGGGGAGCAGACATCGGCCACCAGAGGGGCCAGGAGGTTTCACCCTGCTCGAGGCCCTGTTCCTGGTGCGGGTGAACTCAATTCCACCCGCAGGGGAGGGGGTAAATGTTTCCTACAGAGACCCTGGTGGTGCTGGTCGCACCAGCAGCCGGGACACTGCACTCGGGGAAGCTGAAGCAGCACAGACCCCACAGGGAGATTTGAGCCAGACCTGAAGCCCTGAGTCCATTTAAACTCCTGGTGGGGTGACCTGTGAGTGTCCCGGCTCTGGGAGCTGTCCCGAGCCCAAGCCTGGGGATACAAATTTGCACAAACCCAGTGGGCATGGAAAAAAGAATAAATCCAGATTCTCTTCCTTCTCCCCTGGGTTTGATTAACTTTACAAGACTAAATGGAGCAAAATATAACCCAGACACAAACCCAAAATGATGTTCATAACTCTTTGCAACTTCAAAAAGCAGCAAAGCATCACAATGTGGTAACTGAGATTTATTTAAATGATGGTTCCTGTAATAGTTTTGGCATGTTCAGAAACCAGGAACAGGAATTTATTTGAAACAGAACTGGAAACTGGAGATTCTCTGGCTTTAACTCGAGCATATCGAGCCATGTGGTCTCTGCCTCCTGCTCTTCATCGAGCCCCTGCTGCTGCCTGAGCTGCTGCAGCCTCTGTGGCAACAGGGCTGGCAAAGAACAATCCAGAAACCCTGGAGCTCACACTGGCGCTCTGTTCAGATTCTGCAGGAGCAAGTTAATGGAAAGGGGAGAGAGGTTAGAGAAGGAAAGGAGCAGATTTACACCCAGCAGCGGGAGGAAGAGGCTGTTCCTGTATCTCATGTAACTCATACACTGAATTTCTGAGTGCGAAGAGGACAAAGCTCTGTTTTGCCTGAATCTGAACAGCTGCCTCCAAATAGAGCCTGAGGAAAGAGAGGTGGGATCTGTTTGGGCTGGAGTGGAGCAGACACCAAACGCGGCTTTTAAATATCGGCCTGAATGAATCGAACTGAGCAGGAGGAACTGTGGTGTTCCCTCGGCACCCAACACCCACCCCGGGACAGGGGCTGTGTCCCAGGAACGACCCTGTGGTGTCCCAGGAATGCCCTCCGTGGTGTGCAGGGGACAGGAGCAGTGTCCCAGGAACGACCCTGTGGTGTGTAAAGGGACGGGAGCAGTGTCCCAGCTCCCCCGTGGTGTCTCAGGAATGTCCCTGAGGTGTCCCAGCTCCCCTGAGGTGTCCCAGGAACGCCCCTGTGGTGTCCCAGGGATGGGAGCAGTGTCCCAGCTCCCCCCATGGTGTCCCAGGAACGTCCCCGAGGTGTCCCAGGAACGTGCCCCGGTGCCCCAGCCCCGGTACCTGCAGTGGTGCTTGCGGCTGGCGAGCCAGAAGGCGCTGTCGCAGCCGTAGCAGTGCGCGGCCAGGTGATCCGGGAGCCACCGCGTCACCTGTGGGGACGGCCAGCAGCGTCAGCGCCAGGCAGGAGGGGGACGCGCCGCGGGCCGAGCCCCCTCCCCGGCCCCCCCAGGCTGTGCAGCAGAGGGCTCATAGGCACAGGTACCGGCAGGTCAGGTGCGAGAGCAGCGGAACGCAAGGAGGAGAATTCCCAAGGAGCGGCGCAAGGCCAGAGGCTGGAGGATAATTTGAATCGGGATTATCCCAGAATGAGCAACCTACAGGGATTTGGTCTGTACCTCTGTGTCCTGTTTATCCACCTGCTCCCAGCTGGCTTCAGAGAAAATCTCTGTGCTGCAGCGAGACAAGCAGTTCTGATCCAGATTGCTTTCCGAGTCGGGAATAGACGTCTGTTGGCAAACAAACACAGCTGAAGGGAACCCCCGGATCCCTGCGCCACACAAATAAATCCCAGAAACCCCAACAGGGCAGGCCTGGACCCTCCGGTGCGGGGATGATGTGAGGCAGAGTGGATTTAGAATCCAGTTTCTGCTGCAAAGTTCTGGGGAGGCTTTGGGTGATTAACCAAAACCTGCTCCCCGGGGCTCCAATTCCAAGGTTGTTTCACACTCAAAACTGTAATTAGGAATACAGATATCCTTTTGTTGGCAAAGATTTGGGGAAATAGAAGCCAAATTGCGTATGGGAAACTCGGGATCTGAGCCATGTATATTCTATATACAGGTTTTGGGGAATAAAGCTTCCCTCCTACAGTCTGTCCAGGCAGAAGTGGATTTTAACTCGCTTAAAATTCAGCCAGCCCTTGAAATATATCAAAATTATAGCAAAAAATCGTGAGTTAATGTATTTTTGTGCCTGAGGAATGGGAAATCCTGGAGTTCCAGACAAAAACCTGCAACTCCCAAGCTGAGGCACAAACAGAAGGTGGAGATCGGGTTCTTAAAAACGGAATTTTCTGGAAGCACTGCCAGCCCTGCACTGCAGCTTCTGAAGGCCCTTAAAAAATGGGAGCAGAATCCATCAAGCCAAAGCACCCAATTTCTCCAAGGAATTCCAACTTTTAGCAGTGACACTGAGCCCAGTGAGCACCTTGTGCTGCATCTCCGGTGGGAAGAGCCAAGGAGGCTCCAAGGATTTTTCAAACAAACGTACCTGGGACTATCCAGCACCTCTGCCACTTCTAAACACTGAATTCAACAAACAGAAGTTGGGAACCTCCTAGAAATATTTTTTTTGCAATTTTGCAGGCATATAAACCAGGCAGGAAAAGGAAATTTCTGATGGGTGTTGCGTCAGCCTCAGGAATTACAGGCAAGTGCTCAAACCCACAGGAAAGCACAACTCCCTACGAAAGTCTCTACTTTTACAACTTTAAACACTTCCCAATAGAAGCAGAAGTGGTTTAAAAGCTCCCTTAAAATCCTAAATTCGTTGAGAGAAAAACCCTTGTTGAAATACAGCTGCCACAAAAGCTCAGGTAATTTATTCCAGTTTAGAATTCCGGACATTTATTGCAGTTACTGAGCCTGGAGCGCCTGGAAGGGATGGTGTGACCCTGATGGGTTTGAGCTCACGGAGCTGCCGCTGGAACCTGCAGAGAACCAAGGGCTCATCCTGTGCTGCTGTCCCAAAAACGGCACAGGGAAGCATCTCTGCCCTGCGTGACAACAGCAGTAAACCAGGGCTTTGGTGGGTTTTACTGAGGTTTGGTAAATCAGGGTTTGGTTGGTTTTACTGAGGTTTGGTTGGTTTCACTGCAGTTTGATCGGTTTTACTGAGGTTTGGTAAATCAGGGTTTGGTGGGTGTTACTGAGGTTTGGTTGATTTTACTGGTACTTGGTAAATCAGGGTTTTGGTTGGTTTTACTGAGGTTTGGTAAATCAGGGTTTTGGTTGGTACTGAGGTTTGATAAATCAGGGTTTGGTCAGTTTTACTGAGGTTTGGTTGGTTTTACTGGTATTTGGTAAACCAGGGCTCTGTTTGCTTTCACTGAGGCCAGGGAGGGTGCTCGGGCAGGACCAGGGGTGTGTGTGTGTGTGTGAGCTGCTGCGCAACACCCATCTCGAAATGAACCTTTCTGCTCAAACCGAAGCTCGGTGACAGTATCGATCACCAATATCTGCCGTGAGCAGGTACCCAGGCAGTGTTTGCCCTCTTCAGGATGGCCTGCAGAGTCTGTGAGAGCCCGAAAGTCAGGCCCCGAGCCAGGAGCTGAGGGCACGGCGAGCTCAGCGTTGGCCCGTGACGCTCACTCACCACTTCATCTCCGTAGTCGCCGTTGAGCCGCAGGGAGCTGTTGAGGAGCTGGCTCTCCAGGCGGCTCCTCAGCTCCTGCACCTGCTTCTTGAGCGTCTCCACCTCCTGCTGATGGCCCGTCTCGATCTGGCGCAGGCGCTGCTGGATGACGTCGCTGTAGACGGGCATCCCGTCGTCGTCCAGGTGGCTGCGGGCCGGCTGGTCGGGGCTGCCGGCGGCCGCCTGCTTCCCCAGCTGGCCGAACATCCACTTCTGGTGCAAGTTCCTCAGGTGGAGCTGGGCCGAGCTGCAGCTGGCCGCGGACACCTGCCGGCTGAGCGAGGCCTTGATGCGCCCATCCTCGCCGTTGACGCAGTGTCCGTTGGTGGCGGGGAGCTTCGGGCTGAACCCCGCGGCTCTCTCGGCCAGTTTGTTCTCCGGCTCCAGCTCCCCGTTACACACCACCTCATCTTTGCGGTCTGCTAAAGGCAAGGCACAAGGGGAAGGCATCGGGAGGTGTGCGCTGCTGCCGCCAGAAGTCCTAAGCACTCTTGATCCCAGTTTTTGGAGCTCTATCATGCACTCCCCGTCCGGCCTGTTGTCCGCAGTTCGGGACAGCTCGTCGGCGCTGTTCTCGAAGGGGTGGGGTCTGTGGCACGGAGCCCTCGGCGCCAGCTCGGGCTTTGCTTCGCTCTCCGTTAAGGTTTCCGTGGAGCTCTCGATGTTGGATGTCCTCGCCTCGGGCAGGGCTGTCAGGGGGAAGGCGAGGCCGGCCTGGGCCGTGCCGTACGGGCTCTCCGCTTCTCCTTCACCTTTCCCAACACCTTCTTCCTCCGTGTTGTTCGGAGCGTCTCTGTTCGCGGAGCCCTCGGAAGGAACAGGCTGCGGTGCTCTCCCCTGAGGTTCCTTCTGGAGAGCGCTGCCGGGGTCGCCGTGCTCGTCCTGTTCTCTCAGCTCCGCCGCAGCGTGCGAGGCCGGGCGTGGGCTGCCTGCCGGACTGTTCCTCACGGCGCCCGCGTCCGCCTCAGCCTTTTCCCCACACACACCGTCAGCTCTCTTCTCCTTATCCAGGCCAACCTCATCCCCTTTCCCTGCTGCCTCCAGGCCACCCCTCAAGTGCTCCTCCAGCCCAACATCATCCTTAGTGGCCTCCTGCAGGATGTTCTCCATCTGTCCCTCTGCCACCCCGGCTGCCACCGAGAGCTCTGCCCCCACGGGGGCCCTGCCCGGCCTGCCCAGCCCGTCGCCCTCGAAGGGGTCGTCCCCAGGCGGGCCCAGGCTGCTGAGCTCCAGGGAGCGGCGGTGCTCCTGCCACTTCTCGTTGAGGCTGGGGTCGCTGCTCCGGCGGTTGGTTGTAGGCACGCTGCTGTCACAGGCTGTCGTCAGATTGTCGAAGGATCTTGTCTTTGGTAACCTGCAAAGGGACAAACGAGCCCAGTCCCAAGTCAGAGGGTGTTTTTATAAACATCGAGCTGCTGTGGTTTAAAACCAGCCCCCCAATTAGGACAGTCGCAATCTGCCAGCTAATGGACTTGTGGGAAGCATATCCAGGAGCGCATTCCGACCATCTGCAGCGCGGAGCTGCTTCAGTACTTCCTTTGTTTGCCATCAGGAAAATATGTTCAACCAGACCTCAAACATTCCCAGATTAATCCCTTCACCACCAAGCCCCAATGCTTACAGCCTGGTCACACCTCCTAATTAACATGTGCTCGAGTTGTACAAAAAGCAAAGAAATGGTTATGCAACACTGAAAAAACTCAAATTCAAGATAACCAATGAAAGCTTATATCCCACAAGGACAGGAGGAATTCTCTGTGGCTGTGTGACACCCAGAGCTTCACTCTCTGTGCCCAGCCTCTCTCTGCCACGCTGTCAGCCTGAAATGTGACAGCGTCCAAACCCACCCCCCGGGCAGGCTGAGCTCTGTCCCACAGTCCCGCCGGCACAGCCGGGTGAAATCCTGCCCTCCCACCCCAACATCCTCCTTCCGTATCCCCCAGCGTTCTTGTTGATCTTACTTCACAGGACGGGATTTCTGGGCTCTAGGCTCACCTGCCCAGAGGCTGCTCTTCGGGGCTGGAGCCTGGCACAGGGTACGGGGCACAGGTGTCGTCGGCGGGCGTGGAGGGCGAGGAGCAGGGCAGGTAAACGGCGCTCCAGAGCATCAGGTTGCGCACATGGCACACGGGGTACAGCACCTGGCAGGGGAACACACGGACGGCTCAGCTGCCGGCTCCAGCAGGAGGAGTTCGGCGCTGAGGGTGGCAGGTCACCGGGCAGGTCTCGGTGGGACAGGGACAGTCCCTGCTGAGGGACAGGGACAGCGTTTCACCGGCCACACTCGGGGCTAGAAGGATCTTTTCTGTCAGAGGCAGAGCAATGCTGGCCCTCAGCTGCTCCTGAATTCACTGTGAATCTGCACCTTCACAGCTCCCGGGACTCAGAGACTCGCTGTGAGTGCTGAGGTTCCCTCGGGTGCTGTGCCAGAGGAGCTGAACTCCTTCCATGGGCCCCAGTCCCCCACAGCCCACCCTGCTTTAGCGGGGACACTCACGGGTACACGCTCAGCACGTGCAGAAGCACTCTGAACAGGCAGCTTGCTCTTAAAAGGATTCCCTGAGTGTGGAATGTGCTTTCTGTTTCACTTTAAAAACACCCGGGCTCGCTCTAGCAATTCCACTCTTTTCCAAGCAGCTTGCCCATGGAAGAGCAGGCGACGGGCTGAGGGGCGGCCGCTGCTCTTACACAACTCTGGCTGTGTTAGAGATGCACCAGAGGCACCTTTTAAAGCCTGGAGTAAAACCACAGAAAGATGAACCCAAGAGAGGAAATGACCCCAACTCCCACGTGCAGCAGGAGTGCCCTTGTTTGCGTTTCCTGGGAACAGGGGCCAAGTGGGACAGAGCACGGAAGGGCAGCCCAAGGACAGACCTGTGCACTCAGCCACTCCAAGAGCCCTCTCCGTGCTCCTCCTGGCATTTTCAGGGAAGTTCAGAGGCATCCAGGGCTTTAAGCTCCCCCCAGGCTGTGTCTGCTCTGCCTCACGCTTTCCCCAGCAGTGTCAGGTGGGAGAGCTCCAAGGGCTCCGTGCAGTGACAGTGGCAGCCCGGAGCCAGGGCACACACAGCCACGGAGGGCTCAGGGGAGCAGAAAATTCATCTTTTCACAGCCACTGCGGGCATCAAACTCCTTCCTTCTTAGCCAGCGTTTAATTTTGCTCTAAGAAACAACTGAAAGCCACATCTGTCACATGCAAACCCACCGCACCATCCTTACAGTTCAGTTTATGACATCTGATACTTCCATAAATAAAAAGGGTTTAAGTATTTATACAAGTCCTCGGAGTCCCACCCATGATGTCATTTGGTGTTTGCTCTCCTGCCCGTGCTCTGCACCCCTGAATCCCTCACGGGACCTTGCATCAAACACAACTGAGCCCCTCCCCAGAACCTTCAGAGAGCTCCTGCCACGAGGAGCCAAACTGAAAACCTGAAGGTATCAAGAGAAACAAAGACACACTAAATACCCTGAGCCACTTTTTCTGTTTAGATTTCAGGTGAATTTAGACACAGTGTCTAGGTTTGCAGGCAATTTCGTGTCACTCCTGACACAGCTCAGTTCTCTAGAGAGGTCTATTTATCAAACACTGAAATGTTTTCTGTTACAAAAAAATAAAATATTTCGTCACAGAAAGCGCATTTCCAGCACAGAGAACACTCCTCAAATATCAGCAAAATTAACCCAAGACTTCAAACACGAGCCTGAGCTGGGTGTTGTTCCAAGGTGAATCAGGGAGTCTGGAATCACCTCTCTGTCCGTGGTGACAGTTCAGGGAACCACAAAGGACTGGGCTGGAAGGGATCTTAAAACTCATCCATTCCTACCCCCTGCCATGGCAGGGACACCTCCCACTGTCCCAGGTGCTCCCAGCCCCGTCCAGCCTGGCCTTGGGCACTGCCAGGGACCCAGGGCAGCCACCGCCCCAGCTGTGGCTGAGCCCCAGCTCAGCGTGTCCCACTGCCGGGGTGTCTGTCAGGGGACCCCAGCTTTGGGGGATCCCACAGGAGGGCTGGGATCCCGGGATACATACAGATTCCGACTGGGAGGAGTAGAGCAGGTTTTTGAAGGCTTTGTTTGCTGCCCGCAGCAAAGACCAGACGGAGCAGGTCCGTTCCTGAGTGTGTTTCTCTCCTCTCTCCTTCGCGTTGTTGCACAGGAATGTTCCAAAGAGGCAGGAGTAGGTGTGCTGCACCAACTTCACCTGCACAGAGCGGCACACGCACCTGTCAGCTGGCGCCGGGACCGGCCTCGCCCTCCCCTGGCACGGCCAAACCCCTCCCAGGGCTGCCACGCCAGCCCACGGCATTGCTCCCGTACTTCCCACAGACCAACTGCACAGGAATGCACGGGGAGCGGAATCTTTTAAAATCATAACCGGAGAAATTCAGGGAAAAATGTAACACAGAAAGACAAAATATCTGTTCGTAATCAAGTTGGGTTGATACAAACTCGCTGCCCTGCAGGCCAGGCAAAGCCGAATCGTGATTCCTCTGCTGCAGAACGTTCATGCAGCACAGACAGGCTGATCATTAATCACTCCCTGCTGGGCCCGGCCTAACAAATGCCAGCTTAACTCCGGGCATATCGATGACTTCCTTGGGATTATTCAGATGTTTAAATGAAGACAAGTAGCTCAGTGCTGTAATAAATTAGGGGTGCGCTCCACAAAGGCCAGCCCGTGCAGACCGGCGGTGTGCTGTGAGGCCAGTTACTACCCCTTGTATCTCATTTCACAACTGAGCTACTCGGGGACTGCACACGGCCTCTGTTCCATGGCTGAGCTGGCAAGTGGTAATTCCAGCCAGCCACAATCACGGGAACGTGCCTGAAACCTCTCCGTGGATCAGACACTTCATCAAAACTTCTGCTCTGCAGATTACTGGTCCTGCAGTCCATGACTGCCACTTTCCCACAGAGCTGAGAAGCGACTTGGACCATCCTGGGTGAATTCCTAATAGGAATGCTGTCTGCTTCCAAAGAAGATAAGCACAGCTCCTATATCCTCCACATTCCCAGCAAACAAACCGAAACAAATGAATGGAGCAGTTTGTTTTTGAAGGAGGAGTATCCAAGCCAAAACAGGATCAAAGCAGGGGGAGTTTGCATTGGCAGTTGAAGGATTTTTTCAGGCTGTGTGCATGTTTTACACCTCTTAGGTGAGACTATTCAATTAATATAATTTATTTCTTTGAGGTCTAAAAGAAGTATTTGAGAGTCCTGTTTTTAAGAGTGAACAGACTCTGAGTTACACAAGAGCTTTTGTCTCCTGTATCTGGGCAGCTTTTCTGTTCCCTTTAACAGGTGAGAGCATATGCAGAATATATAGAATATAAAAATATATTTATATAAAATAATGGAATGGTTTGGGTGGATAGGGACATTAAATCCCATCCAGTGCCACCCCTGCCACGGCAGGGACACCTCCCACTGTCCCAGGCTGCTCCCAGCCCCGTCCAACCCAGCCTTGGACACAGAATGTCACAGAAAGGTGGGAAAATCCCACCCCCCGGGCTCTCCAGCAGCAGCCTGTAAACCCAGCAGCCTCTGAACTCACAAGGAATGCTTCGTTAAACTCGAAGGAGCAGGGGAACTGCCTCTGGAGCTGATGGACGCAGTCCAGCCACTGCAGGAACACCGGGCAGCGCTCGTTGAGGTCGTCCGAGTTCTCCCCGTGGCCACAGCGATCTGCAAACTTGTGGCCAAAATCCAGCCACTCCGTCTCCACCAGCACCTGGAAACCCTGCGGGGAGGAGAGGACAGATGAAGAATTCCTGTTTTCCTTCGGTTCACTTTCCTGAGATGCTCTGAGACTGGTGGGAGTCGCTGTGGCCTCCCTCCTGTTTCCCCTCGGCACTGGGCTCATTACTGCTTCCCCTGACGCCTGCGCTCTGCAGTGGAATCAGGAGAGATAAGGATTCCCAACCTCCATGAGCAGGAGAGGGAATAAGGCCGGTTAAGCCCTCAGTGAGTGGCAGGGAGGATCCCGATACGAGCCCTCTCTCATCCAGGCAGCGACAAGCAGGAACTCCATCTCGCCAAAGCCTCTGGATCATGGTGCCCAATATTTAGAAAAGTTATGTGAAAACTTTCCCTTGGAAATGATGGTCAGATCCACCTGTCAGGGAAGAAAACCATCCATCCGCAACGGGACACCCAAGCTCAGGGAGCAGGTGCTTGTCTGTGTGCACACCAGTCACAAGGGTGATTAAAGGTTCACTTGAGTGATTTCTCATGGAAAGGGCAGAGAACATTCCCAAGCAGCGCCTGGGTGAGCAGCTGAATGTCACACCTGGTCTCACAGGACCTGAAATCCATCACAGGCCAGCAAGGTTTCGGTTCTTAGCAGAAAGAAAAATTGTAGAGAATGTTTCTTGAGTCAAAGGCTGTGATTAGAGCCAAAATAATGGCTGGCAGCTGAGAAGCTTTAAACATGACAGCGCTGAAAACTCATTTTCCTCAATGTTTCTGATCCTGGTACAGTTCATGGATTGCCCTGGGTGACAGGGAAGGCCCAGGGTGTGCCTGCTCCCCAGGAAGGAAGGACAGCACCCTTTGGAGGACCAGGAGCAGATGCTGTGCCCAGGCACGTTTTGCCTGATGGATGCCAGCTCCTGGAATCCACGTGGAAGAGGATCCAGGGAGTTTTCACACCTCCATCCAAAAGGCAGTGCCAGCTTCTGGTCCCTGTGTGCGTGAGGCTTTCGGCAGCAGCTCACAGCAGCGTGCAGACACAGCTCTGTGCTGGACAACAAAGGCATCTTGCCCGTGGGCTGGCAGGTGGAACCCGGCCAGCACCCATCCCACAGCGCTGGAAACCGAAGGAAGGGGGGAAAATCAGGAAAAATCTGCCTGGCAGAGGGCAGTGAAAATGTGAAACTGGGAAACCACACAGCTGGGAAATCCTGCAAAGGGGAAGAACCTGCAGGGGTGCAGCAGGAGCTGCAATTGCAGCACTTTGTACTCCACATTCCTGAAATAAATATGGGGAAGCACAGCCCAGGAGCAGTTGCAGCAGAGGGAAGGTGATCTGCTCCTGAGGGACAGATGCACTGACACCTGGGAGAAACTGCAGACAGGGGGATAAACTCCTGCTTTTCCAGTGCCTTTGGAAGTGGAGAAACCTGAAATAATTCACGGACAGCCTCCCTCCAAAGAGCCCAGTCACTCCCAGCTGCCTCACCCACCTCCGTGGTCCTGTAGTAGGGGTCCAGCAGGAGCTTGGCCAGGGCCACAATCTGGGGCGTGCGGTCCCAGCCGTCGGAGCAGTGAACCAGCACGGGCCGCTGGTCCCGGTCCACGGCGTGCACCACGAGCAGCGCGGACTTCAGGAGCACGGACAGGTGCTGCAGCCACTTGGTGCTCTCCAGAGCTGACAGCCAACTAGAGGGAAACCAGGCAGGACAGTTTTTGCTCTTTTAAAATGCTCTCAGCTTTGGATGTCTGAGTTTAACGCAGCAAAGCTCCTGTTTTAACGAGCTGTGAGTGTCACTCGGGAGGATTTTTCACTTGTGTCCTCTTAAGGCTTTCCCAGGTTAGAGCCAGCCCAAGGAGCTGCCAGACTCTGGGACGAGCTGGAGGTTTGGCTCTGCTTTGAAACCATGGGAGGCTTTAGCAGCAAATTCCCACCAGGGGAGAGGAGGGGAAACAGGACTGGGGTAGCTGCAGGGAGGACCCAAGCTCAGAAGCTCCCGAGATGAGGGGATACTACAGGGCAGTTACCCCACAGCGCTGGAGGGTGATGAAATATTATAAAACACCCTGAAATGACACTATAAAGGAGTGAAGGACATGGAATTCTCCAAAGGAAGGCCGAGATCGAGGATTAAAGAGCTGGGAATAGCAGATCAGCCCAAGTGTGAGTGCCCAGAAACCCACCAGAAGAAACAACGTTCAAGGTTACACTGTCATTTCAGAACTAATTTTCTAGGTTCACTTCAATCAGAATAAACCAATGACTTCCACGAAAATGGAAAAAACACAGCTTTGCGTTATCACCAAGGGAAAATCCGCTGAATTTCAATTTACAGATCAGCAGCAGAAGAACGTGGCTGCAGGAACACGGAACCCCAAACTTCCACTTACTTTCCTGGATCCGGCATTTGTGTGCAGAGCAGCCGCAGCGACTGGAAGCTCTTCCGGATGGAATGGATGTTTGCCATCCCCATGAACACCACTTCACAGTTGGGGTAATATTCTGCAGGGCAAGAGCAAGGCAGAGGGAAGAAATTAACAGCCACCTTTCAAAAAGAAGGTTTTTTTCATAAAAACAAACCCCTGCTGCTGTGGACAGATGAAATAATCTGTTTACGAAGATTCCGCACGCCCTGGGAGCTCGCTGGGATTCCAGAGGCGACTCCACAGCCCAGCAAAACAGGAAGCGTTCAGCAAAGTCCTGCTCTGTTCACTTCCAATGTTTCACTTCAGCTTACAAAAAGCAGAGTGCAAACCCATGGGAATCGGGACTGTCCTGTGCTCCAGGATCCAGAGCGTTTGTAAAAAGACTGAGAAGGATCAAAAGATGTGAAACATAAATAATATTTAACTAATATTATTAATTAATATTATTATTACATTTAAATAATATTTAATTTATGGATGTAAATGGTACGGATTACAGATTCCTTTTGTAAGCACCAAAAAAAGCTGAAAGGTTACTTCAGGCACCTAAAGAGGGCCAGAAAATCCCAATTCAGTCGTTTTTCCCAGATTTAGTTCTCCCTCTGCTGTGATGCTTCAGTCTGCACAAGAATGATCACACAGTAACTGAAATGATCATTTCTACAGGAGAAAAATAATCAGGGTTCGGAATCTGGGATGCTGGGTGCTTGCACAAGAAAATCAGGAGTCTCTGGTGTTTTGTATAATTCGATTTTCTAGCTCTTTATCAGCCCAACACAACGAGGGACTGTAATTCCAGGAGCAGCCTCAGACAGCATCAGACAATTCCAGCATTTTTTTGTCTTGCCACTGAATTTTATCTAAAATAAAGCAGAGCATAAATGAGCTATTTTTGTACAGAGAATGAAGCAAACCTGGCGATAACCGCAGAAAATTTAGCAAAAAGCAATCCAGGGTTTATTGAAGGTGACAAGCTGTTTGCAAACCTTCCCCACAGAATTAAAAAACCAATCTGCAGGAAGAAAATCAAACTTCCTGTACACTCTGCTTTTCTGTTGTGAAATTCTACTCTCTGACGAAGAATTATTTAGCGGTTTTGAGGTGTTAAATGGAAACTTCTTTTTTTCTTTACTTGTGGCTACAAATCAAACTGCGGCTATTGCAGCAGAGACCAAAACAAAAATAAACGCTCAAAAAAGAGCTTTCGTTATCTTATCTCCCGTTTTTCTGTCCGGGATTTTTTCCCAGCCTCTCCACCCCTGGAATTTTAACGGGCTGCATTCATACCCAACAGTGACCATAAATAATCTCTTGTTTATAAAACCACCAACTCGCGAGTGCCAAAGAACACAGAACGCGGTGTTGCAACTGCATTACACATGCAAGGTGAGGCAGGGCTGCAGTTGCTGGGATACAAATGCTGAAAAACGTTTCAGCTTTAGGGAAACCGTTGTATTTTGCACAACCGTTCTGGAATATTTTTCTCCTCTGCAGCCAGCGGGTTTCACAGGTTCAGGGTTTTACACGTGAGCACACGGGACACCTTTGTGTCTCTGGTTTACACATCTGACTCAGCGAGGGAAAGCTCTTCAGCGATTCCACAGCGCGCAGCATTTACTGAGCGCTGCTGCCAGCCGGGTTAATGGCCTGGGAACAGAGTAATTAACAGCCCAAGCTGCTGTGCAGGGCTGCGCGGGGGCTGCTGCCACCCGGAACGTTCAGCCACGCGAGCAGGGCACAGGCAGTGCTGAGGGGTGTCGGGGAAGCACACTGCAGCAATCCCCTCGGATTCACCGGGAAGCTGAGGAGGAGTTGTGCTCACCTGGGCACTCACAGCCGCCCCCCTTGGCTCTGTTGGCCACGGCCGCCGCGTAGGATCGCGCGTCCAGGATCAAGAGCTTCTGGGGCTGGATCGCCAAACTCTCCGCTCCCGAGGCGTTGGAGATGGAGGAGTCTGGGGAGGAGGAAACGGGTGAGGAGCTCAGAGGACCCTGCTGATGTTGGGCACAACAGGATTCCCTCATCCCACACTGCACAGGCACTGGAGAACGGGGACTGAACACAACGGAGACCAAACTGTTACATAAAGCTCTGCCCTCTCCAGAAGAGCAGTGGGGACAGCCTTACCAAATTCCACGTCGGAGAGGTCCCCTCCGTTGGAGAAATCTCTGGAGCAGTTCCCATTCATCAGCTTGTTGCTGTTGGACCTGGAGTCTGAGGCACAGGCTTTGGCTACGGACTGGACCAGGTGCTCGTCGTCGGCGTTCCTCCAGCCCCACCAGCTCACCTCGGGCTGCCCGCAGCGGGAGATCACGGCCCCGTTGCTCTGGTGCCTGCAAAAGGAGGGAGTGCAGAGGTAGCAATCAGGATGAGAGCACAGAGGGTACAGAAAACTCAGTGGTGTGCTCCAGCAGCTTCATTCCCACCGGGGCCATGGTTCAGCAGTTATCCCCAAGCTGGGAGTCGGCCTCCCTTCAGAAGGACGCTGGGCCTGCAGTGACTGACGGGTGAAAGTCAAAGCGAGGTCAGGAGGAGAAAACAAAGCATCTCCTTGCTCAGTACTGTGGCCTGTTGGCCAGTGAAAGCTGTGGAGTGTCCTGGAACAGCAGGTGAGGCAAGAGGGAGGAACTCAACACCTGCTGGATGGGGATAACTGAGAACACGCTAACCTGGACACAGCTCTCGTCTCCTGGGAGGGGACATTCAGAAAAACCCCATTTTTACACATGTCTGAAAGGCAGTAGTTATTTCCTTAAATCTGACCTGGCTGCTTGTACTACACATAAAGAACAGATCTGGAATAATTAAAACTTATTGAACCATTGCAAACATGCTGTGAAGAAGATGTGAAGACTCTCTCCTGTGATGTGTCAGAAAAAGAGGACTGAAATGTATGATCACGGTAATTCCCCTCACTGCCTCCGCGCTGGCAGGAACAACCTTTTCCCTGACCTTGCCCAGCAGCACCCTGACTTCAGGTGGAAGGAGGCCCAGCTGTGGGTACAGGAGCTGCAGGTGGAGCGGCCAGAGCAGCACGGACACAACTGCTGGGGCACCCTGAACCTTCACACAAATCTGGGCAGCCCGGAAAGGGAAGCCAGCCCAGCAAGGCAGGCAGTGCTGAGCTTCTCGCCCTGAGCGCTCTGGTGGTGGCTCTGGAGGTGTGACAGGCTGGTTTGTGCCGTGCTGCGGGCGCCTCCTCCGCGGTGTCCCCGCGGGCACCGCGTGGGCGCCGCCGCCTCCCGCTGCCCGTCCAACGCGGCACAGGGACACGGCTCCGCAGGGCAGAGCCTCCCAGCAATCAGCCAGGCTGGGACGCGGCACTGGGAGCGTTTTCCACGGCTCTTTTGTAATTGTTTCATATAAAATCCCTTGGGTGAGGGGAAGCACTGACACGCTGCGCTAAGTGAGGCGAGGGAAAAGCGACGCGAAGCCGCGGCTCCTACGCCGGGTGCCAGCCGACTGCAGGCACGGGGAAATGGATTTCTGCTGGAATTAATAGCCTTCCACAAACAGCTCTACCCAGAGCAAATTAGTTCAGGGAAAAATACGTGCCAATCACTGAAAGGCCACCGAGTTCCCCGCTACGCTTGCACAAATAAAAGAAAATAAAACATCATTATACGTGTAAGAAATCTATTTTGAACAGAGCAGCTCATTTATTTTTCCATATGTTCCCCCAGATTTCATTACTACCTGCTGCAGAATAATTTTCACAGGTTCATAAAAGAGTTGTATTTTCATCTCCAGGTTCTTGCCTCGCATTACACCACAAATAATGAAGACTCATTAGGCCAGGAGATGAGCTCGTTGGTGGCTGTGCAGCCCCACCAGTGCCCTGCACAAATCTGCTGCATTCAGAGGCACCAGAAATCAGCACACAATTCCATTCGAGGGGTGCTGGAGGGCTGAGGAATCCCTCTCATTCCAGCGGGACTGGCCACAGGGATGAAGGACAGCCAGCGGGAACACTGATTTTCTGGGGCCAGATTTATCCACAGAAGTCACTGTTCCCAGAGCAGCTGTGGCTGCCCCTGGATCCCTGGCAGTGCCCAAGGCCAGGCTGGACGGGGCTGGAGCAGCCTGGGACAGTGGGAGGTGTCCCAGCCATGGCAGGAGTGGCACTGGATGGGATTTAAACTCCCTTCCAACCCCATCTGTGTTTCTGGCACTCTATGAATTATGTGAATAGGTTTAAAAAATTGGAAACTGAACAAAAAACTGCAGGGTCTGGTGTGAGATTTCTTTAGAATAAGCTCTTGGCCCCTTCCTCCACCAAAGAAAGAAAAAAGGCTGATTTTATGGCTGTATGGATATACAACTAAATATGGAATTCCAACCACAGAATCACGGAATGATTTGGGTGGGAAAGGACCTTAAAATTCATCCTGTTCCCTCCCCTGTCACAGGCAGAGACACCTTCCCCTAGACCAGGATGCTCCAAGCCCAGTCCCACCCAGAAACCCTCCTCCCCTCACCGCTGTGAGCTCTATTAGAGCCCAGAGTGATGAACTGGGTGTCCTGAAAAATCTATTACTAAATGCCAAGATAAGGGAAAAAAAGGGATCAAAGAAGAGAAACACTTTCCTCTCGCTGATTTGAAGCTCAGCAATGAAGCCCCACGTGTGATTTACCACCCAGAGCCTCGGCAGAACTGCAGAAAATTGAACACGGGGACAGAACAATTTCAGTCTCTGTGGTCTTTTGACTTTTCAATTGCTCTTCTATAAATCCCTGGAATGCAGGGCGTTCCCAGCAATGAGAACAAAGTGCTTTCCTTCAGTGCAGCGATGACAGGAGGGGGAACGCTGCCCTGGGGAAGCGTGCTTGCAGGTGATGTGTCCCCTAATTATGTGACAACTGCAGAGAAGGCCCCGAAGCTGAACCCAAACCCACACATAAATCACACATCTCTCCTTTAAACACATTTATAATACAGAGACACACATTTAGGGCTGTAATAATAAAATACTCAGCGTTTTGCAAGGCAGCATGGGCTGGAAAGCGTTCTCCTCCTCCCAGAGCTGAGCAGAGGAGGGAACAACTCCTTCACCCTTCCACCCTAAACCCCTTTGTTCTTGGGAGGACAGGGAGGAAGGACAGGAGGATTTAAAGGGGATGGTTTGCTGCCAGGAGCCAATCCGTTCTGCTTTCACACAACCAGAGCCCTTGAGCTCAGTCAATAATGTTTTGTGGCCCACGGCTCTGCTGCCCTTGGCTCCTGCTCTCCCTGTGCACACGGAACGAGTGCCGAGGCTTAGGAGCATCAGGATTCATTATCTTTCTAATCCCTTTGTCATCTGATGTTTTAAAGAGATTTTAAAGATTTATGGGAGGATAACCACCGCAGGGAAGGGGCCGCGGTATTAAATGACGGGTTTACGGGATCATGGAATGGTTTGGGTGGGAGCAGACCTGAAAGCTCTGCTCATTCCATCCCCTGCCACAGACAGGACAGGGACACCTCCCACTACCCCAGGTCACTCCAAGCCCTGTCCAACCTGGCCTTGGACACTTCCAGGGATGGGGAAGCCATAAAATATCCACAGAATCCGGAATATTTGAAAAAACAGACGCTGAACTGTATTTCCTATCAAAGCAGCTGCCAAAACCCAGTCTCTCAGACAAGCAGCTTTATGATGAAGAATTGCTGCCCTCAGTCTAAGAAAGGGTCTGTGTAATTAAAACAATCTCAAATGTGAAGATAGAGCTAAACTGCACATTAATTTTTAATCTGAGTTTCAGATCTCCTTCAAGTAATTTTGGTGTTTGTCCTTGTTTACACTGCAGCCTGAGGAGCCAGATGAGTCAGGGAAAAGCCAAGAGAGGACCCAGCCACGGAGGCCATTTATCAGCTCTCCACTGATGTCTTCATCTCCCCTTTTTTCATTTTCATATTAAGAAAAGTTAAAAATCAATCTTAACAGGGGTGACTGCCCCAGGAATGATTTGCAGGAGATGCAAATGCTGAGTGCTCCTGCAGCGTGTGTCTGGAATTCCAAACGCAGCCCACGATTCCCGCTCGGAGCGCACGGGGAGCGCCTGCCTCCCCACGGCAGCCTGGGCACCTCCCAGAATTCCCAGCTGTGATTTATTCCAGCTTTGCTTTGCCAGCGCTCCCCTCTCCAGGCGGCCGAGGAGCCTCACCTGTACACCACGGCGGGGATGCGCTTCCAGGAGCGGAAGCTGGCCACGCTCTCCAGCTCCTTGTCCGTGATCCAGGCGGGGACGATGATCTCCTGGGGGTAGCTGCCACACAGCCTGCGGGAAACGGGAGAAGTCAGCACAGGGAGCAGCTCCAGCCTCCCCAGAGAGCGCAAAGCAGCAGAGGAGGAACCCGACCCCCTTTGGGGATTCCTGCCTCCCTGCAGGGTAACAAACCCCCCTTCTCCGGCATTAAACACAGAGGGACGGCTCCTCCTCCTCCTCCTCCTCCCCTGGACACGCAGAGGCCCCGGCAGAGATTCCTCCTGCGGGAACTCCAACCCCAGCTGGAGCCGTTTTCCTGCTGCTCCATCCCAGACTGTTCCAGCTGGGTTTGCTCCGGGTCAGGAGCAGCCAGAACACGCCGTGCCCCAGCCGGGGATCACAGAGCTCCCTCCTCTGCCCCAGAGCCTCCAGAGGACTTTGGGCTGCACTTCCAGTACCTCAGAAAGTGCTTTCTCTTATTCACCATCTACAAATTTAACTCTTCCAAACCTGCCTGGGTTTGTTTTTTTAAATACATGTCTTTGTAGTAAGCTAGAGAATAAGACACAAAAAAACCCCCATTTTACAAATTCAAACTCCCCTTTTGCTCACTTAAGATCTCCCTTAGAATATTTATTTTCTAAGAACCCACATCAAAATCTGGTATTTCCAAGCTTAAAAAACTGCAGCACCTAACAAAACATTGAATAATGAATAATTAAAAGCACGTATTTTCTATAAACCAAAAAAACCCCCACAATAATTCTGATTTTCCATTCTTGGGAACTGCAGGAGTTGAAGAAAGTTTCAGCAATTGAGTGTTTGAGAAGCAATTTGGCTGTGGAGGAGCAGCCCCAGCACTCACTTGTACTTCTCATTGATGTTGGAGATCCTCCAGGCGTTGTTCATGTCAAACCCCATCCGCTCCACTTCGTTCTTAAACCTGGAGGTCACGTGTTCTCCTGGGGACCAAGAGCAGAGGGAAAATGAATGGGAAATCGGGAATTGGGATTCCTGCTTTGCACAACAGAGAAACGCAGCGCATCCCTCAGTCAAACCCCCCAACTGCACTGATGGCTCCTCCAGAAACGCCAGAGTCCAACAAGGAGTTTTTCCCTGAAATAACCAAATTCTGGAAATTCCTATAAAAACCACAATGCTGCAGAGCAGAACCAAGGAACTGAGATCCAACAGCAATCCAAGCGGGATGCTCGGAAGTTCGGAAGAATTTTCTATCAGCCAGAAGAATGCGAAGCTCTGGTGAAAGGGTGAGACCTGGAATGTGCTCTGGAACGTGGGCAATCCATGGAATACGCACTGCCAGCCCCAGGCTTCCTGTACGGCTGCAGGCAAGCCCCATCATTTATTCTGCATCTCGGTTTTCCACGGTAAATTGGACATTATTCCTCCCCGAGTCGTGCGGAGATAGGAAGGGAAAATGCACAAATGATTGCTTGACACAAGTATCAGTCACAGGAGCCTCACAAATTCCTGGATTAATACATTAAAGGACGTGGAATGAGCCCCATTTATTTTCCTTGACACTTTGTTTTAAAGCCTCAAAATACAATTGAAAAATATACAACGGCAATAAAGAAGAAGAAGACAGAAAGTCTGGAAAATGAGACAGAATTTCCAGGTTTCCAGGGCTAAGGAAAGTGCTAAATTTAATGAGCATGCGAGCTGCACCAGATAAGTGATTCTGAAAGTCCATCCATTGCTTGTCTCTTTAAATTACTGTATCATTAAATCCTGAGGCAGAGCAGCACCCGAGGGGGGAAAGAAATCCGCTGAAAAATTAATGCTTTAAGTATTACATCTCTCCATTAAATATTTCAGAAAACCCTTAACGCCTTTCAACCCCCCAGACATCGGCAGATACACATTTAACTCCAAGATGTAAACGCACATGCCTGAAATGATTTTTAACGCCACGTTACAGAACAATTAGAGATAAATAGGTAAATTAGAAATATAGACAGCAGCCTAATTACGGGACTTAATTAACTGCAGTGTTATACAGATCCTTTGTCAAGAGCAGAGGTGGAATTGGACAACGCATCCCAGCCTGGCAACAACCTCTGCCAGGTGTGTCCTGAGCAGTGACTTTTTTATTTAAAAATCCCACAAACCCTTCTACTGGAGCCACCACGAGGATGAGCTGCTCCTTAAAACCTGTGCTCCATCCTCATGGATTTTTTTTTGGACAGCAAATGAGAGCACGGGAAACATCCCCAACCAACGCTGCACAGCCCTGGTGGGTTTTAGGAGAGACACATGGAAATGAAATATTCTGTTTGATTTCTCCCTCTGAATTTTTAGCTCCTGTGAAGCCACAGGTTTCCTCTTGGAAACAAAACCCCAGCTTTAGCATTTAGCCCATTCCCCCCGAACTGCTGGTATTTTGAGAGGCACTTCGAGCCAACACTGATAATGTTTAGAAGCATCCCAATCCACTCCCAAAATGCCAGGAAAAGCAAAGATATTTTGTGGGCTTGTGCTTCCTGTTAGAGCTGACCCTGGGAGCCACAGCCTGGACCTCTACTACAGACACTGCCAACGTGTTTTTCCCAGAAAATGTGTTCTGTTGACACTTGGATGGATTTTGAAGCACTTTAATCCTTTTTGTATCTACCAAATAATGGGCTCCTTGGACACAGAAGAGAAACGACAATGTCTTGGGACTGACTTCCTCAGCCACATCCGCACTGATTTATTTCAGCTCTAATTCAGCTGTTTGAAGGAGAAATCTACCCCCAGCTACAGGGAGATACAGTTATGTTAAAGGCAATTATTTGATAGACAAAGTGGCAAGGAAAAAGTGATTGGCGGAAGTTAATAAAGAGGTAAATGTTGCTTCTTATCCCTGCAAGTGCCCAAGGCCAGGCTGGGCTGGGAGCAGCCTGGGACAGTGGGAGATGTCCCTGCCCATGGCAGAGGGTGGAATGGGATGGGCTTTAAGGTCCCTTCGCATCCAAACCATTCCACCATTCCATGATTATCCCAACCTAGCATCGGGCTGAAGTTCCCCTGTTTCACAACCCCTCGACAGGGCTGGAGCTCCCATTTCCCTCATCAGCCAGGAGGGAAAAGCCCTGGGTGTGAATCTCTGCCCTGAGGAGCTTCTTGGCGTTTTCCAGAAGCTGCCAACGAGGAGTGTGAGCAGAACCAGGAGCAGGGAGCTCCTCCTCCCACTGGGTGGGTGATCCCTGCTCTTCCCCAAACACCTCGGACACGAGAGGCTGTGCCCAGCTCCTGAGCAGCTCCGGCAGCAAGGACACAACCCCAGGAACACCTCTCAGCCTGGGAACTGGGACACTTCCCTCAGGCAGTGAACTGTGACTGACAGGAGACTGCAGAGGGCCTGGAAATCAGATTTCTTACACTCAAACAAGTGCTACAACCTCCAGCACGCCGCGCTTGAGCTTTTATTCACTTGTGGCCTTCACTTGTGGGTACTGCACTAAAAGGGTCACTGTCTGTGGCTGTGGATGAACCTCAGGAGCAGCTCAGGGGCTCCCTTCTCCTCCCCAACATCCATCTTGGAGATCACTGCTCCAGACAGTCACAAAAAACGTGGCAATCAACCCAAAATGGCTCTGACCGACAGCTGCTGCCCTGGTGACCGAACTGCTGTTGGTTTGACACCTGAGTGAGTGAAACAATCCCCCCCAGTAACTCCCTGGGGACATCCAGGTGCTGCTTCAGTGACCCCAAGGTGTTCCCACGCACCTGGCCGGCACAGGTCGCCGTGCTGCTCCTTCTCGCTGGCATAAACCTCCATGCACCAGGCGTGGTAGGCGAAGGAGAACAGGTCCTCGATCTTGGCCGGGGGCCGGATGGCGTTGTTGAGCCTCTTGAGCCAGTCCTGGCACTGCTCGAAGGTGGAGAACTGACACCTGTGCGAGACAAACACCCCAGGGAGCGTTCAGTGAGGTGCCACTCGAGCAGGTGACAGGCTGAGCATGAACAGCTCAGGGAGAGCACGGAGAGAGGATAAACACCTCACTGACAGCTCGGTTCTGCTTCCATCTGCATTTTAATGGGAGGAAAATGGAACCTGTGGGTGTGAGTAAGGAAACACTGAGGGAGTCAGGACTGACTTCTGTGCCTGGGAACAACCCGGGTGTGCCCTGCCAGGAACGAGGGGGACGTTTCTCCATGTGTTACCTATGAAACCAAGGAAAGATCACTGAGGTCAGAGACAGGAATGTGTCCCCTCCTGACTGCTGGAGTCGGGGAAAACCCAGAAAGCTGCCGCACACATTAAAATCTACATCATGTACCTATAACCACAGCCCTGTAACCAACAACGGGCTGGGAGAGCTGTGGGGGCTCCAGGGAGAGCTCAGAGCCCCTGCCAGGGCCTGAAGGGGCTCCAGGAGAGCTGGAGAGGGACTGGGGACAAGGGCTGGAGGAACAGGACACAGGGAATGGCTTCCCAGTGCCAGAGGGCAGCGATGGGTGGGATATTGGGCAGGAATTGTTCCCTGGGAGGGGGGAGATGGAATTCCCAGAGCAGCTGTGGCTGCCCCTGGATCCCTGGCAGTGCCCAAGGCCAGGCTGGACGGGGCTGGGAGCACCTGGGACAGTGGGAGGTGTCCCTGTGCCCACGGAGGGGTGGGATGGGATGAGTTTTAAGGTCTATCTCAAACCCTTTCCTTTCTGGCTGTGTTGGGAAGCACAGACTGAGCTTTGCCCAACGTTACAGACCAACAACAACCAGAGAAAATATTCCCTGCCCAGGAGAAAGGAACCTTCAAAGCAGTGCATTAAAATGACATCAGCTTTTCTTTACAACGAGGATTCCTGGACTCTTTAGAGCAAAAGGGAGGGAATAAATCAGTGATTTATTCTGCTCTGACGTTTTTCTCAGGATTTTACAGTTATTAAATATTGCCCGGGTATTTCCATTCGGTTCAGTCACTGATGGCATCTGCGTTCCCTCAGGGCAGATTTATCAGCCCCACCTGCAAACAGCTCCGAGCCACCCAGGGGAAGGAGAAAGCCACGTCCAACACCTCCCAGGAGCTGTGAGGAACTGCAGCCCGAGGTGTTTTATTTATTTCCCATCACTGACTGTAAAGCAAGCCCAGACTGCTCGCTGAGGCTGGGTAATTCTCTCTTAAATACCCACACTCAAGATCCATCTCACCCTAAATTCCTGCTGAATTCTTCTGAAGTTAGCGGTGCAAATAACAATATTATCTTCACTTGAATTCTATCACTCCGAATACAAACTTTGCTCATGAAAAAGAACAAGAATATATTCTAAATCTTCTGCCTCAGCCCCAAACTTCACCATCTCCCAACCAATTGTCACCAAGTCCTCAGCCCTGGAGATGTGATTTTGAGAGGAAATTGATAAAGAAGGCAAAAATACAAATAATTTGCACTCATTCTACAATTGCAGGGAAATAACAAATGAATGTAGGGAGGAGGGATGACTTTCTTAAATGTCAAGAGCTGCAAGTGAAGAGGAAGTTAAACACTGAATTCAAATTAAACTAAATATTTCTGCTGAAGTAAAAGCAGTCCTGGTGAAAAAACAGCCTTTCAGGAAGCAGCTGCCCTGTTAAACATTCTGAGTGCTCGGAGATGGCTGGGGCTGCTTTCATTACACAAAAGGTACTGCCAGCAAACATTTAATCAGAAAGAAATGTTCCTTTCTTCTTAATTAAAGTTCATAGATCAAAATTAATTTCTGCAGTAGAAAAGCGAATTAAAAAAAAAACAACAAAAACCCAGGTGCAACTCAGGCTGGGACGCTCAGGGAGTCCTGGCTGGGGTCTGGAGGCCGCAGGACAGGCAGGAGTCACTGCTGGCTGCACACCCGGATCCTCCCTCGTTTTCCTTTCCCTTATTCCCTCCCTTTCCATTCCAACAGGTTGCCTCAAGGACAGCGACTCCCGGGTGTTGAGGATGCAGGGGGGATGAAGGCTCCAAACCCCAAATCCTGGTTAAACACAGTTCCAGTGTGTCAGTGGCTGTGTCCACTCCTGCACTATTGATTTGATCTATTGATGTATCTCTAATATATTACAACTGACTGCAAGGCAGGGCAAACACAGGGAGACTAAAATTAATTTCAGAATGAAACCAAGATCAGCCTCGTGGGCTCAGACCAAGCTCTGCTGCTGTCCTGTATTGCAGCCATCAGCCCACCTGGGATAAAAATCAGACAAATAAAAAGCTTTTGAGGGAAATCAAGTAAAAAACTCCATTTCCTTGAAGCCTCCCAGCTGCCCACGGCACGAGGAAAGCAAATTCCCTCCTCTTTACCCCTGAGCCTCTCCTACCTTATAACCTTGCAGTCCTTGCAAGTCAGGTGAAGCTGGAAGATGTCCCGGCACTCGACACTCTCGATGAGCTGCAGTGGGACCTGCAACGGAACACAGCACACGGTTCATCTGTGCCACTCCTCTGCACATCTCACCAGCACTTACTGCAGGCTGCACGGGGCCTGAGGAGAGGAAAACAAAGGGATCCGGGTGGAGCTGCTCCAGCAGCTCTCAGTTTGGCACCAGGTACTGATATTCCAGCTGCAGTCCTGCGTAGTCCAAAAGCCTTAAGGGATCCCATGGAAGAGCTGAGAAGGCTGCAGGAAAGGCAGCAGACACCCAAGCTCCTCTCTGATGGAAGATTTCTCTCTTACAGGTCCAAATTTAGGAAGCTTAACATATTTTTAGCTGCTGGTGTTCAAAAAGAACTGCCTAGTGAGATGCCCTGAACAGACTGCTGCAGTCTGGGTGCTGTTCCGTGGCAATATCCCCCATTTCCTGCTCGGGGAAAAGCCCCTTGGCCTGTTTGGATCAGCACTTGTGATGGAAGCAGCTGAATTTGGGGTGATAACGCTGAATCTTTCCCGTTTGAAGTGCAGTTCAACACAATTCTGTTTCCCGGCATGTTTAACCAGCAGCAGGTTGGGCAGGCAACACATGAAAGCACAAGCAGGTACCTTTGAGAATGAATATTTTCACCACAGTATTTCCATGGCCTAGGAGGGCTTTTCCAACTTAAAAGATTCTGAAATAACTCATTTCAGTCCACCACTGAGTTAAACGGCACCAGCATGGAAGGAAGGCGTCTTTCCCAGCTAAGACTCCAGACTTGCTTTTTTTAAGTCCAGTGCTGCTTTGTCTGTTAACATCTTTTTACTCCCCAAGCCCTGTTTTATTCTGTTTTTTCCCGTGTCCATCTTAATTTAGGCAGCTCTTCACCTTTTCCCTCCTCCTGGCATTCTGCTTGTGGCTCCTCTTCCTCCTGTCTGTGCTCTAATGACAAACTAATCCTGTTTCTGCATTATTTTTAATTTCCTTCTTCCAACACTCCTGGTTCCCTGCCCTCTCCCTGTGCCCTGTGCTCCCCAGCCACCCATTCTCCTCCTCCAGCCCACCAGCGATTCCCTCACAATCTGCAGCCTTTTCTTCACGACAACCTCCCCATTAATCTTTTTAATTTTCCTTCCCAGTCATAAAAATCTGTCCCCTGCTCCTCTTGTGCTTTCAATCTCCTTCCTGGCCATTATTCTTCCGCGGTAAAGCTCTGTGGAATTATCTCCCTGATAACCTTCCCTTCCCACCACGCATCCTTCAGCTGCTGCCACCCGACACCCCGAGCGCGCTCCTGGAGGAGCCATCAATCCCATCTGCAGGCACTTCCCTCCAATAACGGCGTGGAAGGCAGGCCGGGAGCAGCAATCAGCTTTGCTTTTAGGAGAATAAACACGCGTTGTTATCCGAGGCAAATTACAGCCCATTACGGGAGGACAGGAGCATCCTGCTCTTGCAGTATCTCCCGACCGTCTCTTATTTAAAATTATCTCGTTTTAAATAACAACAACGTTCTACAACTCCAACTTTTTATTTCTGAGGGGGTTTTGAGATTATTTTGATGACTGGAGCCGCCTGTTATCTAAGAGCAGCACAAGATATATTTAGAGAGTTGCAGCTCTGTAGTTAGAAAAGGCGCCAGTTACATTTTCAGCGCTGAAACAGCCACCCCACGGCCCAGCCCGTGCCCACAATTCCCAGTGGGATGCAGGGATCACGGCCAGGCTGCTGCAAGCACGAGTGGCCCTGCTGCAGACCCTGCCCTGTGCCCCAAACCTCCCCAGGAGCTCCCGTGGCAGCCTGGGAGCTGGAATTTGGATTTCCTCCTTGTTTTCCCAGCTCAGAGCTGGAATAACGTCAGGGTTATGGTGCAGGCTGGTGGCTTGGAAAAGCACAAGGCCACGGCTGGGTGTCGTGGAGCAGGGATGAGGTGGCACATGGGGACACTGGCGGGGCAAGGACAGCTCTGAAGGGCTCCAGGGTGCAGGGAGCTGAATCCCCCCCGGGTTCACAGAACCCACAGGGAGTGTCTGAAGCAAATTCTGCTTTTAATTACAGCTGATGGCACTGTGGGTTTGTCTTGGAGGCCGTCTCTGAGCCCCCGCTGCTCTCACAACTGTTGTGCTCTGAGTGTGAAGAGTTCGGGCAGCAGGGCCTGAGGACAAGAGGAGGATGGTGCCACCCTCCAGCAGGGATGAGCCACGACAGCCACGGACACGAGGAATTTCCCAATCCAAGCAAGGCAGAGCTCACACCAACCCTCACCTCCTCACCAGGACCCAGAGTCTCCCCCAGGATGACTTTTCGGTGGTGCTGTGTCCAGACTCCACCACTGGGAAGGGATTATGTGCGATCCAGGCTTCCACACACCCCACTGAAACGTTAATTCTCCCCTCAGTGCAATTCGCTTACAGGGAGGAAAGTGACTGCACAGAAACGCCCGGCAGCTGCAAACTCTGACATTTCCTTAAGGAGTCAATAGAGATGGGCCTGGGAACCAAACCTGCCCCGTGCAGCGAGAGATCCCTGTTGAGTCTGCACTTTTATCCCGTGGATAAATGAAAGTCAACACTCCTGAATGGCATAATCCCCCGGATTGGTGCACGGTCTGCGAGATCTTTTGTTTTTGCATTTGCAACACCGTGTTCCTATTATCCCGGGATCTAGGAAATGATCCATGGGAAAGATCTCCGCGCACAGCCCTTTCCTGCACTGCTGCAACGGAACATTAACAACTCTGAATGGATTTCTCTGCCAGCCCAGGTGATCAGAGCTCTGTGCTGCTCCCTGAGGTGTCACAGCCCCGCTCTCACAGCCAGGGAACTGTGACCGAGCAAGGAAAAGCCACAGAGCAGGAATGAAGAATTCCTGCTGAACAGCTGCGGTCACATAAAAACAGCGGGAAAGAATCAAGAGAGGAACGCAATCAAAAATTACCCAGTGAAGGTTTAATTTAAAAAATCACCACCTGATTAAGAATTTTGGTCAACAATAACCAAAAGGATTACTACTCCCAAATTTAACAATTTAAATATGGTTCTGAACTACTGAAAAATGTTTTATTCTTAAAGACATTCCCAGCCCTCCCTGCCCAGGATTCCAGTGGCGTCCATGGTAAGTTATTAGTGAGTTATTTGTGGTTACAAAGGATGATTTATATTCTGCTCTGCCTCACACACTGATTGATTATTTCTGGTTAATGATGCTGATGATAATGAGATATATCACACAGAAGGAGAGGGCAGAGCAGTGGACGTGAAAGTCAGGGAAGCAAAATTAACACGGGAATATTGACAAACTTCTGTGCACTCTTCCCTGAATGCCACCAAGGAACGTGATGTGGGAAAACATCCATTCCTGCTCTGCTCAAAAACCCTGAATTGAAATCAGTATAAATATCCCAAACAACACGCGGAGGTGTGAAGGGACCATCGGGCTGAGTGAAGTGACATTTCCTTGTGACACCTGATTTTCAGAGCTGCTGAGCCACCCTTTGGTGCTCAAAGATGTATTTATTGTACCTGAGAAATGGGATTTGAGCACCACAAAGAGATTTTTCATTATTAAAAGGGGGGATCACCATACTCTTACCCTAAATTCTGTCATTTCCACGGAGATGGGAACAGCTGGACAGAACAGAACTTACATTCACAACAGACTCCTTGAATTTGATGTGGAGCCTGTAGTTGGAAAGGGCAATGATGGCGTCCTCCGCTCGTCCCACGTACTCCGTGCTCTCCCCGTGGAGCTCAATGAACGGCACCTGCAGGAAGGCAGCAAAAATCCCATTTCAGAGAGCATTTCCCAAAAACCCGCCCCTCCTGCAGCACCAGGAATCGAACCACGCCTGCCGAGAATTCAGCCCCGTTACTGCTGCTGAGGAGGAACATCAGGTAAGGTTGGCTCCGAGGTTAATTGCAGCCTTTTTCTTCAATGATCCCTTATTTTATGTTACTTTTCCTGAGTGGTAAGTGCCTGGTCAGGGAAAGCAATGAATTTTTATGAAAAATACCCTCACATTTTGGCAAGCAGGCTGACAAAGCCTTTGATTTATGCTCTCACTCCTTACTTAATGGACAGTGGCATTTCCATAATGTTATTAAATTCATCGTAAGGTAGGCAAAACATCCAGGATGAATAATGTTCCCTGCGATGTCCCTAACATTCACTCCCCCAGCAGGCCCGGGTAACCAGCCCGGACTGGATCCCTGAGTGCTGCAAAGCTGAGCTCAGCGGCTTTTCCGAAACAACAGAGCTCTGGAATAAAACCTGACACGACTTCAGTGCACAAGCAGGGTTATTTTTCACAGATTGAAGGAATTTCTTGGAATAAAACACCCAAGCTCTCTCCTACCAACAGCACAGGAGTATTCCAGAAGAAAACGAGTTTCTGTGCTAATTGTGGATTAAAATCCTCCAGGAGAGGCCAGAGAAGCCATGAGCAGGTGGAGGCTGTGATTGTCACTGGTGAGGAGCAGCGGGGTGGTTACCTGAAGGTTCTCATCCTCTCGGATCAGCTGCTTCCTGGGAAAGATCTGATTGGCCTGGATGCATTCAAGGCTGTGCTGAGTCTCCTCATCCTGGGGAACAAAGTGGCACAGTCACCTGCAGCCTGGCACCTTCCCCAGCCACCACCGCCAAGGAAACGCTCCCACGGCACCACGTGGCCAGAGAATTCCAGGAGCAGAACTCACTAAAGTTTCTAAACTCTCCGAGAAAGGCCCTCAGACAATAAATTTGGTATCAGAACCAGCTTTCCTTCCCGCAGCCTGATTAATAAAGTCATTAAAAAGCTGTAAGATTTATAGCAGCATTAGGGAAAAAGCATTAGCACTGTGCTTAAAACTCAACGACCCACATGCAACCATTAGGGAATTGATGGTTTTTTCCCATTTTAAACTCTTCTGCTCTCTCACAGACCCCTCCAGGCCCCTCTGCTTACCATGACAGGCCCTGGGCAGGAGGAGGAATCCTCGTCCTTACTTGCAATACTTGGAGGCTCTCGACTTATTAAAATCTAGAAAACCAGAAGAGTGTAATGCTGAAATAAAATTCATTTTCTTTTGGCAAATAAATACAGATTAACATTTAAACACTGTGAATGTGGCTGTTAGAAAACCGAGAGCAAACAGTAATTATGAGAAGATGAAATCCATAGAAGCTCCCTCTCCTGAGAGCCAAAATTGTTGCAAAATGTGTCTGGTTCCTTCTGTTCATCCTGAAAAATTACCTTTGGATGTGCTGCTGGGAGAACACCTGTCTGGAGGCAGCAATTAGACCAGTGTTTATATAATTTAAATTAAAACACGTTCATCTTTGTGGATCCCCTGGAATTTTCTCCAAGTTGTGTGCAGATGGTGAATCACAAATCCGTGGGTTACAGATCCAAAGGGATCGTTGGGATCATCCAGGCTGATCTGGTACGAGACACAGGGAGGGATCCCCCTGGAGCAAGTTTATGAACTGGAATTACTGGGATAAAAATCCTCATTTTACACTCATTTGGGATATCCACGGATACCCCCAAATGTCCATTTTCCTGCACTGACCTTTCCAGGAGACCCAGATCACCACACTGGGGATTTGCTGTCTCCATTACCCAAAATCACCCCAACTTTTAATCATCTGCAAATTTTCTGGCAATATTAACAAACTCCTGAGGTTCATGCAAATCACCCAATTAGGACCTTAATGACTGAAGTGAATACAGGAGTTACAGTTTGGTTTTGAGATTGATTTTTCACCCAGGTAGGCTGTTCCCTTTCCTACCCACCCAGGATTCCCTCAGGTGCTCTACGGGGTTTGCAGGCTGTGGCACACAGGAGTTACAAATGAAAATGCACCACAGGAGTGCAGCCGGCTCTCAGTTCCCATCCAAAGATCCTATCCCACTCCACTCACAAACGTATTCCAGATTATCAGCACTGGGGCTGACAGGGAACCAGGTCCATCCATCAGCTCCGGGCACGGCAGGGAGCCCCAGACACATCCTGGGATTTGGATGGAACATGGACAGAGGGAAAGGAGCAGCAGCTGAATCGAGCTCAAACTGCTGTGAATTCGCTAAAAATTAATGTAGAAAGTGGATATAAAATCCTGGGAGAGCTGGAGAGGGACTGGGGACAAGGGCTGCAGGGACAGGACACAGGGAATGGCTTCCCACTGCCAGAGGGCAGCGATGGGTGGGATATTGGGCAGGAATTGTTCCCTGGGAGGGGCTGGGCTGGAATTCCCAGAGCAGCTGTGGCTGCCCCTGGATCCCTGGCAGTGCCCAAGGCCAGGCTGGAGGGGGCTGGGAGCCCCTGGGACAGCGGGAGGGGTCCCTGCCATGGCAGGGGGGGCACTGGATGAACTTTAAGCTCCTTGCAACCCAAATCATCCCAGGATTCTATGATATAAAAATCACCTCCAGCTTCACACACAATTATCAAAGAAACACCAACTTAATTTTAAAAATTGGCTTTATTACAAATTTGCAGCTTGCTTAATATCTCTGAGGAAAAGCTTTAATTTAATAGCCACTATGCTGGAAAAAAATTTTCTATTTTATTTTAGTTTGATTAGATATACGCAATTTATAAGTTTATTATATAACCACCTACTTGTTAATAAAACCAGGATTAGCTTAGAAAATTGAGGTTTTTTTAAAATATCTTACAGATGTGCTCCTAAAATCCAGCCTAAACCTCCAGCAGAGACTGTCCAGAGTACCAAGGTTCAGCCTAACTCCTGCATTCAGCGCAGAACAGTTTCTGCTGTAAAAGTGTGGCTTTCTCCATCACTGTGAGAATTTTCCTTTTTTAAGGTGTGTGGGGGAAAAAAAACCAAACCTGCCTGTTTCAGTTTGCATCAGGATTATCAGATCCAGAGGGTGATGCTGCCAAGATCAATGGGACAAGGAGTTATAGGGCTGGTTCTAAAGCAAACCCTTGGCTGCTGCTGGGCACCAGGGAAATCCTCCCTGCCGCCAAAGGAGAACTGGAAATTGCTGTCAGGAACGGCAAAAAGGCTGAACTGTCACAGGGAGGCTCTCGGAGCTGACGGGCAGTGAACGCTCTGAAGGAAATCGCTCCTTTCCCATCCTGTCCAGGAGCTGATCCCGCTGCCTCCTGCGCCCCGAGGGCACGGGAACAACTCTGGGAGCCGGGATGGAGCCCACGCTGCTCAGGGCAGCCCAACCCACCCTGAACTGACATTTCTTTCTATCCCAGAGCTTTCCAACCCGCTGCCAGCTCACCAGACGCTTCCCACGGGAACAGAAGGAGGATCCCAGTGCCTGCTGACACCTCTCACGGGGATTTCTGCCTTTAGAACCTTGGGAGTGAGAACAGGAACGCTCCTGGTATCCTCAGCCCCAGCAACCCCTCCTGAACTGTCCCCAGCGCGATTCCCAGTGAGCTGCTCCGAGGGACAGCCCGGGACAGGGCCAGCCCAGCCCCAGGGGCTGCACAAACCCACCCCAGGGCTGCATGATGGAAGGAGAATCCTTATTTTGTTTAACTGCAGCTCTGCCCTGACAGCAAAACCCAATTTCCAGAAGTGAAGTGGAAAGGTACAAGCACAGCTCAGATAATAAAACCCAGCCAGGAAAGCAGCCTTAAATTCAGGCTCCTCCTTATCAATAGGATCACATAAAAATAGCAGCCAGTTTATACACAGGGCAGTGAGACCTGGTTTTATTGGTACAAATATTGGGTTTGGTCAGCACTGAGGCCGAAAAAAAAGTGATGTTATCAATTTTCTGTCTGCCCTTTCACCTGCAATTCCATGTGTGTTAAATTACATCAAAAAAGAGATTGGTCTTGTTAATTCTCCATCCTCACGTTCTGCTTGGAAGGATAAATGACGAGCGAAGGTTGTAACCTCAGACTCTGTGCAGCCTCTACGGGAACATCTTAATTACCTTTTGTTTCAGATGTGCCTTCTGGTTTAAATTATGTACATAATTAAGAGTAGCAATAACCATCTGTTTTGCCAGTGATTCCAAACGAAAAAGATCAGATAAATAAAGGATTGTTTAAATTCACATCTATTTAAATGCAGCTGGACTTTCAGCAAGGGAAAGGAAAACCTGGAAGGGAAGAATCCAAGCATTTCACTTTGTTCCCTGACCTTCCCCATCCAGACTGAATTCCAATTATTTTAATATCAAAATCAAACTGAGCTGACCCCTGAGCTGTTTACACACTGTGGCACAGTCGCCCTCTGAGTCTGAGTCTGGAATCCGAATTTTTTGGCAAAGGAACGTTAGAAAATCCGAGAATTAACCATTCAGGAATGCGCTGCACCTCGAGCAGAAGATGCTTCTGTTGAAGTGGTGGAAGGGATCTCTGAGATAAGGATGAACACCCAGCTTCCCTCCTTTAGTCCCTGACAGGGAGGTTTCTCTTTTCTCTTTCCTGGCTGCAGTAACTGAGTGACTTCCCCAGGATTTACGGGCAGGGCAGCTGACAACACGGATATTTGCACAATATTCAGGAATAGGAGCAGGACAGAGAATTGTGTTTGAGGCTGGGCACAACCGAGAGTCAGGAGCCTTTTCTTGAATAATTAAAGGTTGCAAGCTCCAACTCAGCAAAACACTAACTGTGGTCTAAGATCTTGGAAAACACTTTATTTAATTAAGAGAATAATCAACGATCAGCACAGAATTTAGCTCGTCTTACCAAAATAATGCAATTCTTACCAAAGAATGAGAGAATAAATAGTCCTCTCTTGTCCCAAAAAGTTCCAACTGTTCTCCTCTGATACTTCACACTGGCAGCTGCAAATGAAAAGACAACACTTGAGCACAGAGCTCCAGGGGCGTCTGGGCAGCGCTGCCAGGGTGCCCAGGCTGGGGCTGCTGGGGGGTCTGGGTGCGGGATCAGTGATCCCTGGGGGTCCCTGCCCATGCAGGACTTTCATGATTCCAAGATTCTGATACAAACTCGGATGCACCAGCAGGAATTCCACCCTCCCACAGGAGGGACACTTCAGGGAATCTCAGGGAATCTCAGTATTTACACAGCCAGGGACCGAGGATGTGCTGGAACAGAAAGGCCCTGTGTCAACGCCAGCTGTCCAAAACCTCAGCTAAACTTCCATTTGCCGTTTCAGAAAACAGCTTCTAAAAGCAACATTTCATTACCTGCAACAGAGGTCAACTTTGTTTTCATTTTTGAAAAATCTCTCTCGGCCAACAAGCCAAACCCCAATAACTTCATGGGTCGATAATCAGGCCCAGCACCCAGGTGGGAACGGGCACAGTTTGACTTTGAGGCACCAACTCGATCCTGCAACAAGTTCAACTCCACAGCTGCCTGTGGGTACAAAGTCACCTTTGAGGGGAATATGGAGCAAGTTTATTAAACACACAAAAAAAAGCTATGAAGGCAGACTGTACAGCTCCAGAATGGCTCCTCAGAGACAGTTCTCTGGCCATATATTTGCTTTTCACAAGGCAAGATACACATTTCGGGTGCAGGAGCTGGACTGATTTTGTGCGGTTTCAGTCCAAACAGAAAAAAAAAAAAAAACCCCAACCCTTCCAAAAATCTGCAACAAGCTTTTTATTGATTTTAATGAGGCTTGGAAGAAGCCACCAAATCTCAAGAGTTTTGTCAAGAAGTTTAAAAACAGGAGAGAAATGTTCCAACCTAAGCATTAATAATTCCGCTTTATTCCTGCCAGAGCCGGGCGAACGCCCCCGACGCGCTCATCAGCATTCCTGCTGCAGGGCTGCCGGGCTCTGATAAGCACCTCCAGCGTTATCACTTCCTCAGTCAACAACTCCTGCCAAACTACGGGGAAAAGCTGCCTGTGAGAGAAGAAACCTCGCTGTGAGTTCTGTGCCCCTCTCCAAAACACCAACTCCCGAGGGAGCAGCCCCAGGAAGGGGATGGGAGCTTCACTTTTCCTTGGAATCATCTCCAAGATCCTGCTCTGGTGCCTCTTTTGGGAACCTGGGCGTTGGGTGAGCACTCGGCACTCAAAGGTCTCGCCTCGGGTTTTTTCTTGGCAGAGGTTATGGAGAAGCAGAGCGGTTGCATTGTGTATCAACCCCACAGTGAAACACAGCTCGGGGGTGGAAATTCCAAATAATGGTTTCCAAGTTGTAGAATTTTCATCCCTGGCCATACTCCAACCCCTGGAAATCCAAGGGCAACCCAATCCAACATCAAAGCCGGCCCTACTCGGAGCAGTGCTGGGCTACAGGAACTCCAAAATCTAAGTTATATGAGCCTGTGACTGTGTTTTTCTTGACATTTATTTTAATAAAACATTGGCACATAGCTAGGAAAAGCACTCTGGAGAAGTTTCAATCAACATGTTTGTGTAATTAGGTGATTGGAAAGTTGTCTCTACAGTTTCTTTGCTGAAAGGCTCTATCAGCCAAAGCAGGAGAGCCGCGATTTGATAAGCATGGAAATGGCACAAGGGAAAAATAACTTGGGAGAAAAACAAATCCAGATCTTTTTTCTAGCTGCAAGTTATCCTCATCAAGAGGTAAACAAACCCAGGCAAATGAAGCTTTTCTCCTGCTAATTGCCTATTTTGAAGACGCGTTTTCCCCTCCCTTTGCCGAAATACGGCATTTCCACACCGGTTGTGCCACACCGTGTCACAACCTGCAGTTATGCAAGTGTGGGTTTGCATGGGAAGTTCTGCGTTCCTGTTTACGTTTCTAACTTCCCAATGTCACTGCTCCCCTACCCCCAAGCCCTGCCGTGAGGGGACCTTCTCCTGCACAGGATTACCACACCCCATTGATTTCATCACCCCGGGTTCGGCTGCTCTCTGCTCACTTCAGCTCACAGGTTGTTCTTCTCCTCCTCTCTCCTTTTCCTGTTCTTCCTGGTGGATTTTCGCTTCCTTTCCCTACTATTTTTGCCCGACTGGCGTGCTCAGGAGCAGAAACACGGCGCTGCTATCAGCTGCCCACCAGCTGGGGGATGTGGTCAGCCCGTGGTCAGCTGGAGACCGCAGGGGGACGGGACCCTGGCAGCGCAGCCGCTCCCCAGCCGGACGGGCCGAGGCTGCTCCTCAATAAAAAGTTTCCAAACGTGCACACAGAGCAGGAGGAATCTTCAGGGAGGCATTTTCTGGTTTTCACTGCCACGTGGCACAGAATCTTTAAGGCTGGGAAGACCTTTATGACCGCTGACCTGGCACCACCGTGTTCACCGCTGCCCCGTGTCCCCAAGTGCCACATGCACAGGCAGTTCAACCCCTGCAGGGATGGGGATCCAGCAGTGCCCTGGGCAGCTGTGCCACCCTGACCACCCCTTCCATGAAGGAATTTCCTCTAATATCCAACCTGGCCCAGCCTGAATATTCCTGATATTGGAATTTTCCCAATATCCTCCTGTCGCTGTTCCCTGGGAGCAGAGCCCGACCCCCCGGCTGCCCCCTCCTGTCAGGGAGTTGTGCGGAGCCAGAAGGGCCCCCGGAGCCTCCTTTGCTCCAGGCTGATCACCCCAGCTCTGTTTTGTCCATCGTGCAGTGCCCTGGGTGAAATGGCACCATTCCAGCTGGGAAGCAGTGGGATGTGGAGGAGAGCACCCAGCAACGCTCAGATACCTGACAGGGACGGAACAGCCGCAGGGAACATCCCCATTTCCCGCAGCAGGGACGGGAACTGTCCTGCATCGGAGCGTTTTGGAAAGATCTCGTTCCACTTTCTGCTCTCTCTGCTTTTATGAGTGAAGAATAAAATTAATTATAAGAGTCCAAAGCATCCAAAAGGTTTTGTCAACATCTGTGACTGCACTGACTCACCGCCTAATGGCAGGTCGGCATTCGGGCTTCCTTCATCTGCCCACTCGGAACAGGCATTAATCTGCTTTTAAAGCAGTTTGATTAAGCTGATTATCTTTGCATATTTGTTAAAGATCACTTCTTATACTCTTCAGAAATTCAATGCAGAAGCAACAGTTCAAAGTTAAAACAAAAAAAAAAAATCTTGAAAGAAAAGTAGATGTTGAAATGGCAGAGGAACACAGGAGGCAAAGCAGAACAAGCACTTCTGGGGGTCTGACAGCAAAGGACAGCACAGAAAAATTGATTTTGCATTAAGAAAGGTTCATTTGTTCCATAATTGATGTCAAGAATAAAAATCGGTATTAAGCTGGGATAATAGTATTAATTATTCCAAAAATAAGAGGCTTTTTAGGAAAGTGCTCCTGAATAAAAGACTCTACATCAGTATTTTCCCTTCACTGATCTCACAACAACCCAGGTCAAAAGACCACAGGAAGCTAGAAACCAAAATCCACAACAAAATGTCACTTTTTCTTACAAAATTTCAGGCTCTCTTTTCTTTTAATTCCTTTTTCATTTGGATAAAACCCTGGCATCCAAAGGCCGCAATTATTCACACATAAGCCAGGATACAATTTGCCCATCAGAGATCCTCTGTGCCGTGTCTGTAATTTTCCTTTTATTCCAATTATTCCAAACTCCTCAGGTTTATGTGCCTGACAGACGAGGAAGAGCGACACAGATCGGTCTGAACTGGAGAGCTGGAAGGATGGGATCTGAATGTGGGATGTGGATTTGAGTGTGGAAAGGACACAGACCCCGTGGATTCGGGGAGGTTCTAAGCTGGAAAGGTGGCCAGGTGTGCTGGGAAGGGGATTGGTGCCAACAGGGAACCAAAGAGCCGTGAAACGCAGGGCAACGTCAGACTGGAGTTATGGAACAAATAACAGGGTTACACCGGGCAGCCAAAGTTTCCATTGGAGAAGGCACAAATGGAGAAAGAAGGGAATCATTTGCTCCTCACGGCTCCCATTTTTCCATTAAGGTCCCCTCAGCCCGTTTGCCGTGAGTCACCCTCCCTCCCCTCTCTCTGCCTTTCCAGAAGAGAGGCAGCAAACAAGGAGAGGTGGCCATTAATCAAAGTCTCCAAGGTTTTACTCATGCTCCCAAATCACTTCTGCGTCCTCCTTCCCTCCTCCAGTCCCATTTGGCTTCAGCTCAGACCTTGCTGTGACTGCCTGAGCAGCAGAAAGGGGAGCAGCCGTTCCCAGAGGAGCATCTCACGCTGCCCAGGACAGCTCCCGCTGCTGGGATTTCCCGGCAGCCAACACAACACCAGACATCGACCAGTCATTTAGAAAACAAAACAGAATTTTGAAAATAAGAAGAATTGAGAAGCAAATGTGATTTGAAGGTTCCTGTGGAGTTCCAAGGTACGCTCCCATGAGACTTCGCCAGTCCTGAATTTCCTCAGGGCAACGCAGGCAGCCACAGCTCCCAGCTCCTCAGCCAACCTCATTCTCACATTTTTTCTGGCATAAAACTTTGAAAATCTCTTTAACAAAACACCACTGGATGCTTTTGTCATAAGACAACTTTCTTGAGATAGCAAATACTTGTTATAAATAATCTATTAATGCTTTGAGAAATAAATGCCTAAGTTGTTACAAGGTGTCCCTAATGGGGACCTAGGTCCCCACAGAGACCCAGCAACCATGGAATCATGAAATCCTGGAATGGTTTGGGTGGGAAGGGACCTTAGAGCCCATCCAGTGCCACCCCTGCCATCCAGGGACACCTCCCACTGTCCCAGGTGTCCCCAAGCTCCCTCCAGCCTGGCCTTGGGCACTGCCAGGGATCCAGGGGCAGCCACGGCTGCTCTGGGAATTCCATCCCCACCCTCCCAGGGAACAATTCCTGCCCAATATCCCATCCATCGCTGCCCTCGGGCACTGGGAAGCCATTCCCTGGGTCCTGTCCCTCCACACCCCTGACAAAAGCCGCTCTCCAGCGCTGCTCTGCTGCCCAGCCCGGAGCAGGCACACATTGTCTGGTCGCTGCTCTCAAGGAGAGATCCCTTTCTCTGCTCGCACACCTTGCACAATGTAATTATGGGTACAGCTTTAATCCATTAATTCTTAAATGGCATTGAAAAGCCCTGTCCTGGCGAGGAGGCCGTGTAAGAGCCACACACCCACCCTCAGCAGCTGCGTCGAGGAACAGAAGCCATCGGGAGGCTCCGTGTTCCCGGGCTCGCACCGGATCACCTTACACGACTGGGAAAGTTAATATTTCAAACTCTCCAACACCAGCACCTGGTAAAATTGTGGCACACTCCAAAAACGCCTTTTCTGATGTGGTATTAAGGTGGTTTTGCTATAAAATGCTGCTGTTCCCCGCAGCACGGTGAGCCAGCCCCTACTCCTCCCAAACAAAACATTCCCCTTCCCTGTTCTACACCAGCTCGGGCGTTTCAGACCCCTCACGGCACATTCCCGCTCCTCGATACAAGACAAAACCAACCCAGGGAGCGCATCACAGAACCACCACTCTGCAGGGCCGTAGATGTTGTTTGGTTCCAGAGCTGCACTGCCTGAAAAACTGCAGGACATTTCATATTTACAGAATTTGAGGCAGCTTAAGAATCATTTCAGCTCCCACAGAAATGACATTTCCTTACAGAACTGATCAATTGATAAGGGAGATGAGACGAATGACGTTTCCTTACAGAACTGATCAATTGATCAGATCTGTAAAGAAATGTCATTCGTCTCCTCTCACTCATCTCTTAGCTGCTCAATTCTTTGGGAAATATTCAAGTTTGAATGGCAGAGTTTACAGCTCAGACACCGAGCACCCTCCCAAAGCCGTGATCCACTTCAGAGCTGTCAGGCACACCACCGCAGTCTGTACTGAAGGGAACTGAAAGGGCTTTCAGGAGTAACTCCCGGATTTCTGCCAGAATCTGGGAACCTGAGGATGAAGAGCCCTTCCCTTCAAAGTCTCTTCAATTACCATGGCAGGGGACAAGTCTGTTTGATCACAGCATTATGTACAGTATTAAATAGTAAATTAATTCAATCGAGGAAGAGCCTTGAGCTCAGGTATTCCCTTATTAGTCCATGCAGAACAATCCTGAATGGAATCAAAGAACCATATTGAGGGAGCTGACCTAAGTTGAGCGCCAGCTTTATTTAGCTCCAAAAGACCCCTTCTGATGAACTGACCCCCTGAATTCCCCATTTCAGGAGCTAATCAAGGACCAAAGCAGCTTCTCTAGGCTCACAAGAAGCTGTTTTCTGGAGAGCAGCCCACACACCTGCTCAGGCATCACCCACGAGGCTGCCAGACACGAAGGGCACTCGGCGCTCACCAGACGCTCCGTGTGTGCAAACGCTGCAGAAGCCAAACAGGGAGGAGATAACGCCAAGTGTGCTTGTGCACGATAAGGGGGCCACAAGAGCCGGGTCAGGAAACGCCGGCAGCTCGAGGGGCAGCACAGAGCTCTCTGCTGGGGCCTGTTCGCCCAGCGAGTTCCAGCCAGACCCAAGATTTACCCGAACACGCTCCTGCCCTCCCTGCACTTGGGCAGCAACTCCTTCAGCGAGAACAACCTGGGCATTTCCATCTGCACTGCCAGTTCCAGCTTCTCCAAGCTTCCAGCAGTTTCCAGCCAAGTTATCTCCAGAGGGAGAAGATTCCCAGGGCATTGCCCCCAGCCAGGCACAAGGGAAGAGCTCTGGCTTGCTGCAGGAATTCAGACACACACAGGACTCCTGTGAGGAGGATTCCTGCATTTAGATCACAAGGGACAGACTGGTCTGGATAATGCACCTCACGCTGCCTCCAGGAACCCTGCTGCCTCCTGGCCTTTCCCTGTCAGCTGATCCACAGAACCATGGAATGGTTTGGGTTGGAAGGGACCGTAAATCCCATCCAGTGCCACCCCTGCCATGGCAGGGACACCTCCCACTGTCCCAGGTGCTCCCAGCCCCATCCAACCTGGCCTTGGAACTCCTCAACTCACAAAAGCAAAAAGAAAAAGCAGGAAAAGCAAATACTTTCCCTGCTGTAGTTAAATCGCCTCAGTATCTTCCGAGTACTAAGACAGTTGTTTATTCCTATCTTTTTCCACTTGTGGAAAGTCACAGTTAATTTCAGAAGCAGGAAATGTAACAGCAAAATGCTACTTTTCCATTCGCAAGCTGCACTTAAATAAGAGCTGGAGATGGACCTCAACTCCAAACAAAAGGCAGGCAAAGAAAAAGAACCTTGAAGAGGGTCCTGCCATGAAGGCACGGGGAAAAGGGAGCTGGGTATCGAGCGTTAGGGAGGAGCAGGGAAGCTGCACCTCACCAGGAGCCTCGGCAGCGCAGCCACCAGGGACCGAGGCAGCAGAGCCCTTTGATGTGGGAGGCAGAGCCCCACGGAGGAGCCTCGCAGCTCTTGTGATCGCCTCGAGAAATGTTTTAATGGGCTTCAATTTCCGTGGCTGGTTCGGAAGATCAATTACACACATTAGCAGTATCTGCCGTGAAGTACAGAGGTCTTTAACAGAGCAGTTAATTTTGTCACGCTGCACTGTGTATTCCTCTGGAGACACAACAGTGCTGCCTCAGAACCAGTTGGCTCCAGAATGCACATTTTTTTTCTAATTTTATGTATCTTTAAGCCCAACAGTCCTCCATCAACTAAATGCTCGACGCTCTGCAATGTTCAAGTCTTGAATGTGCCAAAGGCAAGAACAATTTCTAAAGTCATGTCTCCAGACTGCCCAGGGAGGCCGAGTTCAGTCAGGACAAGTCCCCAGAATGTTTTCTCCACAACAACTTCCAGAGTATTCAGAGTATACAGGCTTGTTCCCCTGCACTGAAGCTGCACGGCCCTTCAGTGCCAGGAAGGAATTTACTCGGATTAACAGAATATGCTTATTCTAAAAAACTAAACAGCACGAAGCCAAAGTTAAATATATTTAGGCATTTCAGAGACACCAAAGAAGGGTTTGTGGTTGCTTGAGGCACGTATGTGTATCAAAACACAGAGTTTCAGCTGGAACTGGCATTGAGTTCTGCAGCTCTGCCAGTGAAACACGGTCTGACAGGTCTCCAGTTAACGCCACAGTCTCTCCCTTCTCCTGCTTAAAGTTAAAACCCCCTGAAGTTCCAGCTTCCATAGGACACCAGCAGATCCTTGGTTTACGTGGAAGAAGGAATTAATCCTGTAGGGAACCTGCACCTCCTTTGGTCGAGCTGCCATCCAACAGTGATTCCAACGGGCACGGGTTTCTCTGGGGAACAGGAAGATTTCCCTTCCCTCCAGCTCACTGCAATCACACCACGCCAAGCTCTCCACAGCAGATCAGTTTTTTACCTAAACCAGATATTCCTCCAGTATCCTATTTTATACTAAATTACCTTTTGAAAAGCACAACAAATTAGTATCTACAGACACTTATTCAAGACCTCTCTCACTTATTTTCCCTAAAGAAACTCATTCCTTTTGGTAGATACAACAAGCTCAAGAAGGAAGAATAATAATACAAAGAATGTAAGCAGCCATTTAAGTGTTTTATCCTTTAGAGAACATTCACTCCTTCCCTGTGTGACTCAAAACAAACCTAATTTACTAAGAACGACTTGGTTGCAATTAAGAGATAAATCATCATTTTAAAGAAACAAAGGTTTGGGCTCTTCAGCACATTACCCAAACACAACACATCCACATCCCTCCCACAGGCACTGCAGAAGTCAGAGCAGTTCACAGCTCACTCTGCTATTGATGCGTCAGGGAAGGCAATTTTCATTTCATTCCCGATTTTAAAAAATATGTATGTCAGGAGGCTGCAGTTATCCACTTCGATTTTTGCATTTAAATCATTATCAGCCAGCAGGACTTAACCTTCCTTTGAAGAACAGAAAGGTTTATAACCATTCTTGCAGTAAATTTACCATGTCCCCCTCAAACCGCACTGTACAGAGACACACAGAGCGTGTGTGTGTTAATCCTGAAGAGGTGAAAGCAGCACCAGCCACGTTTGTAACGCTGCAGTCCTCACCTGCGACTCGCAGCTCTCCAGCTTCAATTAAACACACACAAGTAGCACTTGACAGGAAAAATGGAGATGAACTAAATCAGTCTATTTCTGGTCTTTATCATTCGATGTGAAGCACCCTCTGGTAACGACCTGAGTAGCAAAACCAAGGCTGTACTCACTGAACATGAGCTCTGAGAAGTTTGCATCAAACCCTTGAGGGTAAAATATTGAAGGTGCATTTGCTTGGAGTGGAAAAGTAAATCTGGCAAATTTTGGTAAAGAAAAAGTAGATACAACATAGATAGGGAGCAATAAACCCAAATAGGGTTTGGGTCCTGCCTTACTGCCTTGCTCCTGATGAAGTTAAAAGGCAAAACGCCCTGACCTCAGCTGACACCCTGGGCCGTGCTGCACACACGGACGGAGCTGCTGCAAATGCACAAATGCAGCTCAGAGCCTCCGTTTGCTCAGGTACTCAAGGACCTCCTTAAACAGTTCACGAGGTGCCAGCTCTGGCCAAAATCCAAACCAAGGGAGGGCAGGAATTTCTCCTCTTCCCGTAACTCCAGGCTGCCCGCAGTAACGCTTGCCACCGAGCTTCCCAACAGCTTTCCTCCTGAGAGACACTCAAACTCCCCCAGACTTCTGTCCCAGAAACAAGGCTGAATATCCAATCACAAAACAAGCAGGAGCTGCTTCTGCCCCTTCGAGTCCAAATGGGGAGGTTCAAAGAACCAAGATCAATACATCTGCGAAAATAACCCAGACTGATTTGGGATGAGCGGGAGAACAGCACACCAGGGAGTGCAAGCCCCCGCTGGCACAGCTCCATCACACCAGGCCGCTCTTTGGGCTCATCCAGCTGAGCTTTGGGGATCACCAGGCATATCCTTCCTAGACAATTCCAATATTAAAGCTGGAATCTGAAACCAGCTTCAGAGAAATACTCCACGGCAAAGGAAACCTTCACTCTCTGAGCAGGAACAGAGCAAGGCTCAGAACAATGCTCAGAATCCTTAAGCGTGCCTTGTTTTTATTGCAAGCCTTTATTTCAGAAGCTTATGCAGCTGCTGTAACACAAATCTACATGTGAAGACAAATCTAGAAGCAAATACTCTGAGCTGAGATGAAAAAGCATCTGTAATTTAGATAAATAACAGCTTGCTGCAGGAACAACCTCAGCATTCAGGTCTTGTATTTCAGAGCCTGCACAGTTCTGCTCATTTAGATTCAAATGCCAAAAAATCGCCCAACTCCTCTCCTGGATGAAAGATTACATCTTTATGCAGGAAAGCTTAGCTGGAAGCTTAGATGAGTCTGTCAAGGAAGGACAAGGATCCAAGGTAGGTATGTTTATTAAAAGTACCACTTGTGTGTCGTTAGCTCGGAGATGTGACATCTCTGCATCAGCTCCAGCTGACAGAACTGTTCCACAAGAATTCCCTGATGGCAGAGGGAGAAAATAAAAAATGCCACCATGAACCAGCACTTACAGCCAAACTTCCATGCTCAGCCTCAACAACTTGAAGCTCGAACTAAAGATTTCTCTTTTCCAGTTGCCGCTGGGTTGGGTGCTGAAAAACAGATCCTGCAAGAACAGGATGGCCTGGTTTGGTATTTTAGCATTTCACGCATTTCAGGGAGTCAGAGTGCCGGTGTGTGAGTGCAGCTGTGAGGGAAGGGATCCCTGACACGCTGGCAGGGCTTGGTGCTGGGATTTTGGACCGAGCTGTGACACAAGTGGCACAATGAGTAAACACGGCAGGCAGAGCTGACAGCCCAAGCGCTGCATCAATGGCCCAGCAGGTATTTTCCCCGCTCACACACGCCATGGAAATCAACTCCTAATTGCAGCCTGAAGTAGCCCTACATAAAACCCACGGAGGGAAGGGTTGCACATTAGGAAATGCAAGCACTGCGAGCACCTCTGAAGCTTCTGCCCAGCTTCTCCTGGAATATGTATGATCCCTAATTCCCTTCTCCATCCTCTCCTTGCCACAAACCAGTGAGCTGGGTGGGACAATGCTCCCTGGACCCAGAACTTTCCAGAGATTCATTTTCCCTAAACCCTGCAGTCTGTGGAGCCCTGCAGCAGGTCAGTCCTTGCACTGCTCGTTTTATGGCACCTCTTCTGCTAAGGACCCACAGCGCTCACCACAGCCCCCATCCTGTTCTGGGCTTTCACAAGGCTGGAAAACCGAGGACAGTAAGAGTTCAAGCCACCAGAAGGATCTTCTGTGCCCAGAACAGACGTCCAGAGTTCCGTTTTTTGAATACTCACGATTTTTACCGTATTCTGCTCTGTGTTTGGGAAATACAACTCCACTGCCAGGGCTCTGAGCAGCAGCTGAGCTCTCAGGCAGTGGAGTTGTGTACTCAGCACCAAACCATACCTCTACACACACCTGGAAATGTTCCCAGCAACCTCCCAGCCAGGACCACAATCCACAACCAGGCAGGGACACACCTGCCTCGCCAGGATGGCACTGGCCTGACTCACCAGACCACCACCTACAACTTCTTCCCAGATAAAGCCACCTCACCCAGTGCTTCTGCAAATACCAGGTAATTTAAAATCTCATTGGGCCACCTGCACATTCTGGATTTATTCAGGTGTCCCATCCTGCTGCAGCCTCTGTTTAGAATTACCTCAGTTCTTTCCTGTGGGGATGAACTACTGATGTCAGCACACTCCGAGCAACGCTCAACAGATCAGACAGATTGTTAGACACCTGAACATCCAATCATCATTCCTCCCACAAACAGCTTAATCCTTATTTATATTAGTTTATTGGCTCAACTGCACAGCACAGACAAACCTCTCTGGCAGGGAGGCAAACCCCTGGCAAGGCTTCAGAACAGAGCAGCACTCCCAGCTGGCAGGGGAGCTCCATCAGCAGCCACGGCCACTGGTACCAGGGAGCCCAGCTCCTCTGGCTCTGGGCACCGCTTATTTCTCCAGCAACTTCAGAAGCAGGCTCTTTTCTTGAAACCATTGACAAAAAAAGCCACTAAATCAGCTCACAGGTCACTTTGTGTAACGCAGCTCAGGCCACCTGCCTCGGTGAGGCCCCACTGCCACGCTTTGTGTGGCACAGCTTTAACTCTTCCTTAACTTATCAAAAGGATGTCAGAAGTCTTATGCAAGTTCACCTCTAACGTGCTCGTTATCCTCTTAGGAGCCACTGAATGAAATGTGAGTTAATGAATAACACAGTAGGAATTATTTCATTATCCCCATGCTGAGAGAGCCATCTAATTCTTGGATATGACGTCAGACTTGAGAAACAGCCAGTGGTACTCAGGCTGCTCACTCAACTGCTACGGCAGTGGTGTTCCCAGAGAAAGGCTGCAGGCTGCTCTGACAGCTCGGGGGCAAAGCCGCTCCGGGAGAAATCAGGAATTCAAGCAGCAGGAGTGAGGAACTGGAGCCTGTCACTCTGCTCCCGCAGAAGGGAGAGGGTTTTAGCAGCCCACGTTCGACGTGCAGACCTTGCACAGGTCTGGGAATCGAGGCAGTTAGAGCCCGTCAGCTCCTCTCATTTTCCTCTTTTACAGTGTCAGCCCCACTTCAAGTCACCACTTGTCTCTGCTGCTAAGTGAACCTGTCCATTAAAGCCCATCAGAACCCCAGGACACTCACTGAGAGGGAGGTCTGAACAGGGAATAGATCCTCCATCAGTCATTGGCAATCCCATCTTTTGGCATTCCAGGCTGCCTCACTTCCACTTTTAGTTCAGCACTTTTCCCTACAGAACTCGATGCATTACGGCTACGAGTAAATGTTCACTGCTCTGTGAAAAACATCTCCTGCTAGAGCAAGGAGTGAGGAGGACAACTCCAAGAAAGACCAAAGTGTCCTTCAGGTCACCATTTGTCTGCAGTACCAAACCATCTAGACTGCCCGAAGAGTTTGTACATTTAAAAGACCAGGCAGCTGAAGAAGGTGTTCAGAGAAGGTATTTTAGTGATTTCCTCACTGAGGTCCATCCTCACTGCCATCAGGGCCTGGCAGTGCCCTCCAGATAGTCTGGCTCTCGGGACACGTGCTCCTTCCTGTCCAGGACGCCTCCACACTTCCTTTGCAGGAGGAGGAGCAGGAGGAGCAGCCAGGGGTAAGAAAGCAGCAGACATTTGAACAGCTCACACCAACCCACCACAGGGCCTGCAGGTGTTACTGACCACGTGCTCCCCTCTAGCAACCCGCCTGAGGAGGAGTAAACTACTACACAAGCCAGCTAAAAACCCAAGCAGGAGGAAAAACCGGAAAGCCTGGCAGACCAAAGCTAGAAAATTGACTTCTCATGCAGATGGACAACCAGAACTATCTCCCTGGCATGTCACAGCCATTGAAGGGTTCAACACAAGCAGATTTCTCTTCGTGGACTGCAGAAATTCTCATTCAGAGGAAACATTTCCCCATTCCCTGCTGCTCGCACTCACTCCTGAACAGCCCCAGAGCGCTGGGTCTGTGTAACACCTCCAAAGCAAAGGACAAAGGTGCCACACTCCTTATCAAACGGGAAGAAACACGATCTTCAAGCCCAGCACGTGCTGCCCTGTCATTCTCACGTGAGTGTGCACACGGAGGATGTATTCATAGTCCAGACCTGGCAGCACAATCACCGCTGGGATTGCAATGCCGCAGTAAATTTAGAATGGCTCTGCTCATACTATAGCTCAATTCCATTATGCCGATAATATATTCCAGCCTCCAAACCCACTATTGTTCCACAAGCATTCAACTTCAATTCTTCAGTAACTGCTCAAAATACCAATATTTAAGATACAAATCTCACAGCAGTATCTGTAAAACTGAGAGAAAATTCAATAATTTTGGAGCAACTTTCTGTTACGTGAGAAGCTTTCTGAACTGGCAGGGAACAGCACATCCCTGTGAGGAGCACCTGTGTGCAGGAACGGCCTTTGAGCCAGCCCTGAGGTGCTCAGCCAGCAGGCAGTGCCCACTGCCCCGCAGCTGAGCTGCAGAGCACACAGCTGTGCTCCAGCCAGCACAAACGTGCCTGAATACACAACAACGCACGCACAGCGACACAACAATGCACACACAGAGACACAGAGCGAGGTGGAAACACGTTCTCGAGGAGGAAACACGTTCTCGAGGCTGGAAACACGTTCTCGAGGCTGGAAACACGTTCTCGAGGTGTGATGCCGCCTAAGAGGGCACTGGGACTGAACCGATGCCCTCGCTGGCGAGGCTGTGAGCGCTCGTTCTGGCTTGCACAGTGACACTGCTGGAGTTGAACCACATGCTCACATTCCCCACTGAGTCAGAGCTGTCCTTACACAACACATCCAAGTTCCTCAGCGCGGCTCAGAGGCCCTTCGGAGGCTGCATCTGTGCCACTGCTACAGCTGTGCTGGTTAGCCAGGCTCTGCTGCCAGGAGAGCTGCCCGAGCCACGGCAGCCAAGGGAGACTGCGCTCTGCAGGACGCACCCCCAGCAGCCGTACACAGAAACTGCCCCGGGACCTGAAGGAAGATTCCCCTGCCCAACAGCCAGGTTTTGTGTCTGATATTGTCTCTCTTCAGCAGCCCCACGTTCTGTCCCTCAGTGAGCAGCTCTCACCTATTTTGTTCACACGCTTAATTCAGCCATGTGCTCTGGTGGGAGGACAGCACAGCAACACCCAAGTGTCTTTACCTCTGCAGTTTCCAGCTTAAAAACACTTAAAACTCACTCGAAGGAAGGCAACAATGTCATCCAGACTGTCTGGGGAAGCAGCAGTAATTTAGAATTGGAGCTGCACACTGCAGCTTGGGGTTCAAATGTGAACAAGAGCTCAGACATTCCCTCTATTTAAAAAAAAACACTACAGCTCTTCCTCACACCCCAGGCTTTTTCCTAGAATTACACAGATGCCTAAGTGAAAGTCAGTTATAAAGTCATTTTATCACCACCACTATTTTCTCAAAGCTTAAAAATTAAATCAAGTACTCTGCCACTGGAATTTTCATTACCAGGAAGTGGCAGTAATGCTTACTGCATTGTGCTTATTGGTTTGTTCTCCCAATACGATAAGTGCATCAGTTCAATGCTTTGAGTTAATTATTATTGTTTAACTGAGGTAAATGCAAACAGGAACCTAAACAGCATGGAATAAACAGTGGGAAACTAAGCTCAACTCTGTGAAGATAAACCAAATATTCCATGATCACCTGCAAGTATCAGGGAAATTCTCACACAGCTCTCAGATGAATGAGAAATTAAAAGCCCTGATAACCAGAGCTCCAGAAAATGGCCACAGGAAAACTATACAGTGAGGCAAAGACTTGGACCTTTTTCCTGTATCTCCACACTTGGGATTAGTAATGAAGAAAGGTTTATTATAAATATTAAAAAAAGAACTAGACCACAGACTGCAATATTTCCAGAATATCCTGTCAGATTCTCCCAGTGACAAAGCATAAATACACGTAAATGATTCTCAGGAGAGTCCACCACACCTGCAGAGAGTCTCTGATGCAAAAGCACCTCCAGTGGTGCTGCTGTCTCACTGGACTGAGGGAAGGGAGCTGCAGCAGGCAGCGGGTGATGAAGGCGGCAGTCAGTCAGCCCTGGCACACACCGGCTGTGCCGAAGGGCCACCAGTTGCCATGGAAGTCTCGCCGAGTTCCGCTGACGAGGCTGACCTTGGAGCCGGTCAAACAAGCGGCTCCTGCGAAGCTGCTGCTGGGAGATGCTCGGGAAAGCCTGAGAACTGCCCAGAGGAGCGAGCGCCACACAACAATGTGCTCAGTGCAGAGCAGCGCTCCAGCGCCGCTGAATAGACAATGCGGAGAGCCATTCAAGTGTCAGTCTTGCAGAGCAGCCAGGACAAAGTGCTTTTTGTTCGTGTCTCTGAGATCCTGACAAATCAAAAATAGATTAAGTGTGCTGGCAGCCTGGCCCTACCTCCCGGCCGGATACGTGATCCCGTGGCACAGGGCTGCCCGGGCTCTGCAGAAACTCACACCCAGCCCTGCTCTGCGCTCCCTGCGAGGGCTCCGGAGGGAATCACACCTCGCAGCTTCCTGGGGAGCTCACAGGGAATCACTCTGCTTACAGCCAGGATCAAATATAACTCAGAGATGAGAACCGCAGTCCTAATTGTATAGGTAAAGAGGAGTCTGTCTGGGCACAGTTACCACTGAAGGCTTTATTACCGGCAGAGGTTCTGGAATTGATACATCTGTGATTTGTACAATTTTCATTTAACCTTGCTAATTTCCTCAGCATTATATTCTGCAGCTCAGGGACAAGCAGAGTTACTCAGTAACTCCCCAGGATGAAGTTTCAGTGCCTCAGTTCTCACTGCTGAATTAAACACGTAAGCATCTTAACCTCCACAAACCCAGCAGCCCACTACTCCATAACCCACAAGGACTCAGCACATTTTATCTCTGCAAACACATGAGCGTTTATCAGGCAAAATATCAAATCTTACCACAAATACTAAACAAAACCCAGCCATCCAACTGCTTCAGTTAACAATTAATAAAAGCTCCGAGGAGAAGGAATGCATCTGCTTCCACTTCCTACATAAATCTCAAGTACATCTGAAGCAACACCTCAGGTACAAAACAGTTTCAGGGGCTGCATTTTGGAAGGAGAATCTGCAATCCTTTGGATACCCTTTCAGCGCTGAAGCCCTCCTGTGCTGGAAGGTCAGCCCAAGCCCCCCGTGCCCCCAGAGGCACAGGATCCCTGGAGCAGCCCTGTTTCCCTGCTCCCATCCCAGGCTACAGCTCTGTGCCTGCTCTAAGCCAGCCCCATCCGCACAGGGACCATTTTACCACAGAGACACAGCAAAGCCCTGCAAAAATACTCGTCAAATGCTTTCCTTGCAGCAAGGCTGGTCTAGAAGGGTTAAAAATCCCCTCAGAGTATCAGTGCAGTCATTCTGAGCACAGCAACGGGCTGACACAACCAACACACAGGTGGAGCCGCAGATTTCTGCCTCAAATGGCTCTGCGGGGAGCACTGTCACCCTGTCACTTGTGACAAGGAGTTAAAGCACTGGGAGGACGAGAAAGAACAACATTTGAGCTGTGAGGAGCTTAACTCCCCTCCAGCAGCCCAGAAAGAGCACCAGTTCTGTGACAGGTTTGCACCAAGGCAGCTCAAGGCACTAAAAAGGGATATAACTCAGGCCTACTGTGTAACACCAAACAAATCTGCTGCTTCTCCACTTGAAAATTCAGTGAGCCTTCAAAGCAGGACACACCTAACTAGACAAACCAGAAGATTAATTCCTTCAGAATTGAAGCCTTCAGACCCTTCCATCCAACCTACTCAATTTTTAAGATATTCCCTATATCCAGCATATGTTATTCACCCAGCCTGTTTTGTGTAGAGGAGACATCAGTAAGGGCTTTGCCCCATTCCTCCCCAAAAAGCACACCTGTAAAATTCTCATCAGATACAAGGTAAAATATTTCATTTCAAGATACCTGATAGACACTCATCTCAAATATCTCAAGAAATTGCACAGAAACTCACCAGCAGTGCAACTCCTGAATCCTGATTTGGCAGCTCCGTAAGCAAAACTGAAGAATGAGAAAGGTGCAGTGAGACGGGCACAGCTGCTGGCTCACTCCGGGTCACATTTACTTTTCTGCTGAAGGAAGAACTCACTGGGTAGGTAGGTTTTGAGTGACACACACCTTGGTATTTAAATAACCGAGATCTAGAGATGTAGGGCAGAGGTGAACAAGCAGGAGTTAACTCTTCAAACAAACGCAGGTTTTAACAGGATAAATTCTTACCCTACACTTGGAGTTTAAAGGTTACAAAAAGCTCGGTGTTGAAGGAACAGATCAGCACCAGGCAACAAGCTTTTTATAACATGGCAAAGATGCTCTGGATTCCGTGTAGAGGCTGAGCTGTCACTCACCCAGCATGATCTATGGATTCCCAGCTCCACTATGGATTCCCAGCTCCACAGAAACGTTCACACTTTCTCTTTCACATTCTTATATGCAATAAGCTCTTGGTGTGTTGTTTCATCTCTGAGCTCTGGTTAAAATGTTATTAATAAAACAATCAAAGTAACCAAGTCGGGATGTTTAGGGGTCACAGCTCCTCAGGAGCCGCCTAACAAGGAACAGATTCTTCAGGCGAGTTTCCAGCCATCAAATTTGTTTCAACATGTACAAGCTCTGCTAAGTCAAGTCTTTCAACAACACTCACCAAAAGGTGACCCAGGGGAGAAGACAATGGCACAACCTGACTAATTGCTATTCAATCAAGGTGCTGGCTGTGTTTTCTTTTGCAGGCTTGATGGATGCACGGGGTTGTCCTACCAGAATTATCTTCACACGGCTGCACAAGCCCTCTCTGAACTGACCCCAGGGTATTCCTTCACCTTCTGCATTTGAATTATTTACAAATAGTTAAGCAGATCTTAAGAACACCAACCCTAAGTTCTTCCTCCTGATTTTCAGAGCCAAACAGGAGGTTTGAAGCTCTAGAAAACAGGCACTGCAACACCAGTTTAAAGTTGACTGTTAATCAATCCATGGAAGCTTAAACGTTGACCTTTTACAAGCAGCAAAACCCTGGCTGGCCACACCTGCAAGTGCCCCACGAATGTGCTCCGCATCTCCAGACTCCTGGAAATGAAATACATCAGCAATGAAACCACCGAGACTCACCAGCCCACCTGGACGGACCGGAGCGTCCTCTGCACCTGCAGAAGTGGCTATCGCCTCCCAAACCCAGCCTGGAAACTCAGATTAGCTCCAGGAATTCTTTCATTGCCTTGGCAAGAGGCAGCATAAAAATTGTGGGATTGAAGCGCATAAATCAGTTTTTGAGGGTGCTTTGGCATTAGGCCTTTCTCTGAGCTGTAAACTGAACTAGATTCTGCCCAGCCCACCTGCTCACTTCTTGCACAAAAACCTTCAGTCCTTTCTTGTCCTTTTCAGGATCCAAGTCACTTCAGACCAATCTCTTTGGACAAGGCATGTTTGAACTGATCACTCCTTGCCTTCGTGAAGTCACTTTCTCTCAATACACATTACTAGACCTGCAGCATATTCATAGAAAAAATCACTTCTTCACTAGTTCACAACTGGGTCTGCTGGGATTAACACATGGTAGTAAGGGTTTATGATGAGACTAAAAACTGAATTTTGTTCGAAAAACCAGAAGAAAACCCCTAACACTAGTTAGAAATACTTAGAAACTGAAAGGAGACAAAGTAGATTAAGTGATATTGCAGTCCTGGGGATCTTGAAATATGTTTAAATACATGAGGCTTAGCCCTACCAGGCCTCTGCTTCGAACACCAAATAATTTGGGTCTAGCAGAGGGAAGCATGCCAGAAGCAGGAAAGGGCTGGTCAGGTAATCCCTGTGTCTGTGAGCAGTGGTCCAGCCTCGGGCACTTGTACAGTTTAGAAAGCTGGACAATAAGCTGAAATACTGATGTTTAGAAAAATAAGCTACAGGGCACAGCACAGTAACTTACTCTTCAGGGAGCCGCCAACTGCTTCCTCCCCGACCCGAGCAGACCGAGGTGCCTTATGCAAGAGGAAAAGTCTTCATACCTGAGTGCTGAGCGGGGCCGTGGCGGGCTGGGACATGATGCAACAGCACCATCAGATTTAATGGGGCTGCTCTCTGGGCGTGACCCTGCCAGGAGGGGAGCACCTCAGCTGGGACCGCACACAAACAGCCCAGTGAAAAACCAGGCTTGAAGCAGACAGTGAGGAATCCCTCGTATTGTCCTTGCTACGCCGGCCTCACCTTGGCAGACGAAGCAAAACCCTTTGTCCACAGCTGCCCAGGCTGACTCCTCCACCAGACCCACCCAGCTCAGGCATCATCAGCGGCAGCCATGAACCCAACCACCCTCCACAGGTGAGCAGAGCATCACGCAGGTTCCTACTCCGAGCTGATTGCAACAGCAGGTCTGGCACTGCTGTTTCCCCAGTGAGTTACTCCACAACTCCCATCCTCAGACCCTTCTGCTGCTCAGTTCCCACCAGCCCTTCAGGAGTTCACAGAAAAAGCGCCTGCAATGCAAACACCGCAGAGGAGCTGGAATGCCCCAGCAATGGAAAGCCAGACAGCTCTGCAACCAGCCTGCCAGTCAACACCGGAGAAGGAAAAGGTAATTTGCCTGGAGTAATGAGCTAAGTATAGAGGCACCAGGACTCCAGTGCCCCAATTACCCCTGCAATTCTTCCGAAGCCAGTGAACACCTGGGGAAGCAGCCGGCTCCAGCTGCAGGTACAACCAGGGACTGGAGCTACTGCTCTGCTCCTGTGCTCAACAGACCAAATCCTGCAAAAGCAGCCCCAAGAGTCGAGACCAACATTTCCCAACTGACTGGAGTCTTTCTGCCATCCTCAGTTCATTACCATATTCCAGCACTTTAGGGAATCCTGTTCTATTTCAGAAAACCCCTTGCCCAGTCCTCTCCCCAGGTCAGTGTTTGGCAGTCACCCTCATCAAGTGTCAGCATTCAGCCTGTCATTTAAAAGCCAAAATTCCAGTTTGACAAGGGGAAGGCATTTTGGTTCCAGCTTCTAAAGCCTGCAGAACTGAAGCGGGGGGGAAAGCAGCATGACAGTGACCAGGCACACTGGTACCATTTCTACGTTTTGAAATTCACTGTTAATGAATATTTATTATTCTTTTACTCTAACAAGGGCTTATGTGTATTACTTACACAGCTCTATATGCTCTGATGTCCCATGTGGTCACAGACTGTAAAAGGACCTACAATTAGCTGTACCACCAGTTTTCCTGCAAGAACATTTCCCTCCAAATCCCCTCGTAATGATCCGAGCACTGCAGGATCCTGAACACACAGGTGTAGTGTCACCACACTGAAGCTGGAATCCTTTTCATAATGGATTTGGAATTTCAGAGCAGGTATCTGATGTCCTTCCTCACTGCCAGTTCTAACTGACAGGTGGCTTTGCCAGCACAAAATATTCAACACTTGGCCGTGGATCCCCAAAACTGAAAATTTCCATGTGGCTTCTCTGCGCAGCCCCAATTTACTCATCTGTTACGTCCAGGGATGCTCTGCAGCAGTGAAGCACACTAACCAAACACCTCCGAATCATGTGATACTCATGCTTGAGTCTGAGGGGATTAAGAGATTCCAGCCCAAAGTAAAAGAAAACAAGCAGGCTATTGTATTCTGCATTAGAGCACAACTGTGCCTTGACCATAATCCACCAGCCAAACCTACAAGGAAAGCCGAGCAGACCTCAAAATATTTACCTTGCTCCATCTTCCTCCTTTTTCCTCAGAGAGTTCAGACTTTCCCAAAGTGCAAAAAGGTGCATTCTTTTGGAAGTTACTCAAAGAAAGGTTCACTGAACATAGACAAAGATGATAATTTAATTATAATGGGTATCCAACCAGAATATAATGCCCTGTTCACAGCAAATTCCTGCTACCAGCAGTGAGAGAAAATTAAGAATCTGAATTCTCAAATGTACTCATGACTCGTATGTTCACCAATCAGTACACAATTAAGCATTCCTGTTCTCTAATTGTAAAGATGAACACTTGTTTGATACGGATTAGTCATTAATTTGATGGAAAGCTTATCCACTCTTAAAAAACCATGCACAGTGTTTAGATGGAAAGAAAAGTTCTGCAGGCAGAGGCAGTAAATTTGCAAGTTTACATTAAGTACACTTCACTTGCTTTCAAGCTCCCATTTATTAAAGGAAAATAATCAAAATAATCTAGAAATGCAATCTGCTTAGACATTTTAGTCAGGTTTCTTGGATCAAAAGTTCAACCATGCCTACACTACACTAACTGTTTGTTCTCAGAAGCAAATAAAAAGGAAATAAGGAAAATTCAAATACAACAATAACAACAACAAAAATCAAAGCCATCACATCAAAACACTTTAAAAAAGTGTTTCTACTCTGGTCAGACCACGGCAACCTGGCTGCAGGGAGGACAGAAATGTCCTTATATTAATTTTCAAGCCAAGCTGCTCTGTGATGTGGCAGGTGAGTTTTCTTCTCACTGCCTCTAACTTTGGCTCACCAGTTCTCTCTCAGGAGACAGACAAGTCTTTGAAAAGCCTGAACGTAGAGACCCACAGACCAGCAAAAGTCAGCTTTGGCAAAGCGATTTTAGTTAGAGAAGACACCAAAGGCCGGATGCAGGTAAAACTGAGGAGAGATCCCAGTAAATGCAACACCAGGTCTGAGAAGGTCTCCAAGCAAACAGCACAACTTCCAGCAGCTCGTTTCTCTCTGGTTTAGGTTTCAGTGATAGCAGGGGAATCGGCAAAGCTTTCCCAGGTACACATTAAGGCCAATTACGGCCCGGAGAGATGGGATCAGCCACAGCCACGGGCTTACTCCCTGTCCTCCTCTGGGCAGGGAGAACAGGGACAGCCAGGCTGCTGGGTCCCTCCCAACCACCAGACAGGATATTCCAGGGAAATGCTTTCCACCAATTCCAAACCCAGAAATTCCACGGAAACTTTCCACCAATTCCAGACCTAATGGCAGCCACTTCCATGAGCAGCTCTGGACTTAAACTCATTTGGAATGGACGTAGTGATATCATAAGAGCGACAGGAGAGAGCTTACTGGTAAATCAGCTGCTGGGCTGGATCATTCTGACATCTCCTGCACAGAATTAAGGCTTCCCTTCAAAACTCCTGAAGTTTCTTTACTCAGGCAGCATCTTCTGCAGGATGTGGAAGGTACTACGACTCCACAGCCATAGGCAGTTCCACCAGTACAGTTCAAATAAATTGTCCTTAATCTCTGTCCTCAGTTCTTTTTGCCACAGTTTCTTTAATGCACCCTTCAGTTCCACTCAACTCTTCAATACTTTCAACTACCACTCCCAGCAACTGAAAAACCAAAATCAGTATTCTGGCAGTCTACCCTTGACCTAGACAGTGCTAAACTCTACACGACAGGGAAGGTACTCAAGGGAAGATCTGATTTTCCATCTGTTTTCTGAAATCCTGCCACCAGCTGTACAGAAGCCCCCAAAAATAAGAATTCTACTTGCCCAGGACAGTGAAACCTCAGCAGAGCTGAGGAGTCAGACTCACAGGAGTCTCATGATGCACACGAGCCCTACAGGAAAGGCTCTCCCGGGGAGAGCTGGGGAGAGCCCTGCGGCCAGTCCTGCCTTTGCGCTGCTCTCCAAGGGCACTCAGGAAGCCACCCGAGTGCATCGTGTCCGCACAGACTCCATGTCACCCCACACAGACAGGATCGCTGTCCTCTCCTCCCTCAGGTGCCCGGCAGCAGCTTCCCCCAGGCACTTCCGTAAGCGGAGGAAGCAGCGCTGGAGAAAACAAATCTCATTTTGACAGGAGCCTGCCCTTTCCTGGTTGATAGAGAAGTCAAAATCCTCCTTTAAAGGTACAGGGAAAAAGAAACTATTTTTATTTCTCTGTCCTTTCAGGTAACACCACAGAATTAATGCTTTGATTACAGCCCTCGTTTGCAGTCCCAAAGTTGGAGAAGCAAATGAGGCCCACAAAAGGGCAACACAAAACTGTTCCACCAGTGTTTCTATAAATAATGTCTATACCAGTGCACAAATCTCTGGTATTCGAAAGAAAAACTACAAAGACTTAATTATGGCAGTGCAGCAGCCTTCCTCCACCAATTCAACCTGAAGTGCATTACTTCCCCCCATAGTGATTATATGTTCCAGAAACGAAACCTCGGAGTACCAGAACAATCCAAAATGCTTAGAGACTATTAGACTTGTATATACAAAAGCCTTCATCATACAGACAGGCACCCTAGAGATTCATTTCGTGCTACTTTGTTTCCAGAAATCTCGGTTAAAGAAAGATTTATACCGTTTTCACTTGTTATCCCTGATGAAAATCTTTCTTAAAATAGGGTACAAGAGCCTTTGGTAGAAGCCTCAGCCATGGGCTGGTGTGCTCACAGCAAGGGAGAAACACATCCAGGTAGGAAAATTACTTGGACAACGACGTTTCCTTGAAAAGTGGGAAGCAGAGATTACAGTGGGAAAAGTCTTTTCCAATTCTTACCCCGGTAAGGGCTAAACCAAGCAGACCTGAGAGGTTAAATCTGGTATTTCTGCTAGAGACAGGCCCAGTAAAGAAAAATTTCAGTTCTGAAAGTAACCCCAGACGGTGTCACTCTGCAGATGATGCAGGAGTGATTGGATTAAAATCCAATGGACGGGAGCACAGAACACACAGCTTGAGATCATCACACACAGGGTGGAAGAAGACAGCTAAATATCAAAGTTACGCAACACAAGTCTTTCCCACATGGATGTTCACTCCTTCCAGGCCCCGTTCTGGAAGCTCCGAGCCCCACGGCAGCCTTCCCTGCTGTCCAGTCCCTGCAGCCCAAACATTTGACCATTCCCTGGTATGTCCCCAGTCTGGGGGTGGTCTGTTCCGCCCTTCAGAAAGCCCCAACTCTTCCCAAGCAGCCAGGGACTAACACCAAGTTTGTGATTTCATCCCAGCCCCAAGCTAATTCCACAGGTGACAGGATAATTGTCCAAGCTAAGCTGAGTCCAGCACAAGCTCTGATGCTTCACCAGCCACAGAATAAACTCTGGAGCTGACCCCCTCCACGCTGCAGGGTACCCTGGTGAACAACCAGCGCCACACAAGTCAGGGGCAGCAGCAGCTCAATCAGCGCCTCGGGTGAAGCTCTCCAGCAACCCCAACCTCATTTCCATCGTGGTTTGTCAGCCCATCACAACAAACAGCAGCGGGATGTGCTGAGCAAGGCAAAGGACAACTTGCTTTGCTGGTCACCTCCCAGGGCTTCTCCAAGCCTCGGTCTCTTTGATGTTCTGCCCTCTTTCAATTAACACCAAACTGCAAAGTTGTATTTTGAAGTATTTACAATTCAGTGTTTTGGTTCAATTTCTCCTTAAAAAGGGGGTTAGCACTACTCAGGATCTATCTGCTTGTGTAACAGAGGACACATTTCATGACTGGCATGAGCGGTTATGTACGACTGCCTGCCCCAATCCAGCCCACCAATGCTGCTTTACAGCTCTCCCCTGCATTTCCAACCAAGAGGAAAAAGAACAGATTTACTACTCCAAATCAACTTCCACTGCAGCCTTGCTCCAAGTATTCATTTTTCAGAAATGGCAATAATTCAATACAGTAGCTTGTTTAAGTTTAGCCACAATATCACTGGACAAGGGACATCCAGCTTCAAGCCTCCTGAAATCCAGCTCCCCCCAGGAAGGCCAAGAACATCCCATTTAGGAAGCCTTTGCAGAGTTTGGGTTTTTCCCCCTCATTATCAGGGTTTGGAAGAGTTCCACCACCACCATGATAGCTACTACAATGTCATCCGTTGCCTCGCTCATGCATTTACACACAGGAATTCCAAAAAAACTTCCAGATGGATCTCACCACAGCTACCTTGCTGCAACCATTTTCAGCAGGAATGCCCATGAGGAGGAACAGGCCCTCTGAAGTACCAAACTGGGCCCCCAGTAAGCCCTGCCCAGTTACCAGCTTAACCTGCGGCCACATCCAGGTGTCAGAGCTGCTGCTTTCCAGACTTCACACCAAGACTCCAAGTCGGAGGAGTTTCAGGAGACAAACCAAAGCCAGGAATCAGCAACTGAAGTGAAGCCTTTACAAACAGTGCTCTTTGCTGGACATCCGTGACTCCAGAAACAGCTTTCCCATTTCAACCAACATTCCAGAAAGCTGTTTGCCCTCCCTCCCTCCCTCCCCAGTTCACTTTGCGCGGCTCGCAGGCCCAAGCCTCACTTCCAGGTGCACACTGGTGCTTCCTGAAGGAGAACAGAGCACCTCTGGCTGTGAGCAGCACAACCTGACACCTCGTAACAGCCCCAACGTCAGAGATACCACTGCTTGCAACAAGATCGTGCTGCATTTCCTCCCTGCTGCTGCAGGCTGGTTCCTCCCTGCAGCTCTGAGCAGCGGGGATGGACTCGAGGCCTTCCTTAAGGGATGACACGTTACCCCTGGAAAACCTGCAGCCAGCTGGGGGTCACCTCTGTGACACCCCGGCCAGGAACCATTGAGCAGACGAGGGGAAGAACAGGTCGGGGCTACCCAAGCTCCAGTTTACCACTGGATTTCTGGTACGGAGTCCATTCTGCCAGTGCTTCTGGACTGCTCAAAGCCAAGGGACACAGTTTGGGCTGTTTTGCTAAAGCTGCCCTCCAAATAAGGCCAGGGAACACCACAGGAGGCTGCGGTCTGTGACCTCTGCCCAGCCCACAAGCAGCTGACACGTCTGGAAGTCAATGCACACAGCAACCCTGCACCGCTCAGGGCTACCGCATCCAAGGGAGAAGCTGGAATGCAGCTGGAGCTGAGGGCTCCAGCTCTTTGCTGGGCAGAGTGAATAGTCCCAGTAAAATGTCAGTATTTCAGATTCCTGAATTGCCACTGACTTCACTCTGAGGCCTTCGCTTTGCCAGTAACTCCACTTTGAGGTCGTTCATGCAAACCACTCGGTCACCCTGAAATTCTGAAGTGCCACGAAGCAAGGAACAGTTGCCTTTTGGCAATCCAGTTAATTCACAAGAATTACAGCACAAACTGTGTCCTAAGCACATTCCTAAAGTTTTCCTGACAGCCCCGGGAAGTTACAGCACCAATATCTAGAAGAGGGGTGAAATCCCAGCTCATGAAGCTCATTGCTCAGAGTTTAAACCCACACGGGATCCCACAGGCTGCTCAGGCTGGAAACAAACGCACAACAGTTGCAGGTTATTGCTTGGCCCAGTGGGTTATTTTGAAAGCAACATGACATTACTTTGATTCAGCCAGAGAAAGCTACTATGAAACAAGCGCATGTCTGAGTATCTGGAGGTTTCATTCTGGTTCACAGGATTTGATGAGCACTAATTCGGCTGTTTGGGGTCACGAGCTCTGCAGACACCACCGATACCAACTGGAAGAGCCCCATCCCGCTGTATCCCGTTACACTTCCCAGAAGGAGCAGCCACGGGAGCCTTTTGAGCTGTGCAGGTGAAAAGACCCCGAACTCCACGCTGGGTGCCAACCCAGTTCCTCCACAGAGACAATTCCTCTTCCCTGCTCCCTCAGACTCGCCAGGCTCCTGCCCGTTACTCCGGCAGCCTAACGATCCCCTTCTCCTTAAGTCACTCCTTTTTTCCAGGTTAATTGCCAGCAAAGCACTGCACGGCCACGTTCCTCCTACTCCTCAAAGCTGACAACATACTTCTCTCCATCATCCTGGCTTGCTCGTAGGTGGAATGAGATCTGAGAAAAAATATTGTATCCTCTATTTCAGAAGCCTGGGCAGGCTCCATTTCTGTCTCCTCCAGCTGCAGATGGCCATTTTTAGGGAAAATAAATAAATCAGATAAAACGAGAGCTTATCAAGCTGACCTATTCCACCTCTGTGGTGTCACCTGTGGGTTGCATGGCTTGTTCCTTCAGCAGGTCAACATTGATATTTTAGTAATTGCTAGCGCAGACAATTAATGCAATAAATATTAACAATACCCCAGATAGACACCCATGGCACTGCCAGCGAGAAAACTCAGCCTGGCTCTCAGTTTATCACTCCCATAACCTGAAGTGGGACAAGAGCACCTTTCAGTGCAAACACTCAGAAAAACCCCGCTGTTGGAGCACCTCTGCCCTTCCCCAAGCCCCAAAGCAGGCACGGAACCACTCGTCACTGAAGCATTTCAGGACCTCGTGCCCCGCCTTCACTTATCTGCACAGAGTTTCAACACTTGCAGCCCAGCGTTTCCTGTGCTGGGGAAGAAAGCACCACTTCTATCTCCCAAACCCACTGTAATCAGCAACAGCTGAGGCACAGCAGGTATCAGATATCAGCCTCCTCCCCTCCAGTTTACAAGCACTCCTTCATAAAACCTCCTTCACCTCCACCAAAACAGTTCATTTCCAAATACCACGTGCTTTAATAACAGACAAAAGGCATCTCAGTTCCTTATCTGAAGCTCAGGGCATGACAGGTACTACAACAAACCTGTCATACCTCCTTCCGTCATGCTGCCATCCCTTCCCGGCGGACTCACCTTTAAAATATAAATACGCCTTTATATTCACCAGAAAGCCAAGCTGAACTTCCACTCCGCACTACCTGACACGATTCACTAGCCAAGCTCTTTTCTTCTAAAAGAAAGCCTCATTGCACACGGCTACATCACACAAGAAAACAAACAGGTGAAGCACACAGAAAAGTGCCTGTAAGACCTGAAGTCTGCAAGACTTACGAGCTCACACCCAACCTTCCCACAGTGAGGGAAGTGTGCACAGAAAGGAAAGAAATCAGTTTCCTGTACAGTTGTGAAGAAACACCGGTCTCATCTGCTGATCAAAACACATAATCTAAAAGAGCAACAGCAGGAACAACTTCAATGCACAAACTTAAACTCCATGTTGGGGGGCAAAACACTTACCAGGGAAGGGCACCATCTGCTCAGATCCCAGCGAAAGAACAGGACTGTTGAAAGGAACACGGGGAAGAGGCGCAATTAAAGCCCAAAAAACATGTAAATAAAAAAAACCTTAACAAATCCCACTTATCAAAGGAACGGGAATTTCGGCCGCACGCACAAGGGCAGCCGAACACTGCTGAGACCGCGGCCCCAGCGGCCGGAGCAGCCGAGCAGGGGCCGGCGCCTGCCAGCGGCACGGGACGATCCCCGGCCGGGCTCGGCGGGGACCGGCCACCCCCGCGGG